>CM076582.1:852945814-853080720 GCA_034641835.2 Pinus albicaulis | reverse complement strand
ACGTAGTGTTCTAGAATATTCCTAATTAGCTATGGCTAATTGGAATATTCGATTTTGCTCAATTTTTCCGTCTATAGTTTATTCATAAATAAAAAGGTGAGTAGCGGAGACATAACTCATTTTAGAAATAAAAGTTCACTCCCTAGTAGCACAACGTTGTAACTTAAGTGAGCCAAGGGGGCCAAGAGACCATGCAGAGAGGGGGCCCACGTAGACACATGGAGGGACTGCGCAGGCCAAGAGGGAGCACGTGGCAACGTTGGAGGAGGTGAGCATTAGGGTTGAGAGGGGCTCATGCTATATAGAGGGGAGAGCCTCCTCATTTTGTTCATTCATTGTTGATGATATTGAGCTGGTCATTTTGACTTCTTGAGCACGCTGGCTGTTTAGCCTGTCTGCAGCATTGTTTAGTGCGTTGAGTGTCTCCGATCGGAGATCTCCCCCTTAGCCTCGGGGGACTTCGAGTGCCTGCTCGAGCAAGGTAGTTTCTTCAGCATTTGGTGGGAGGATTGGTGTTTGGGTTTTGTTGCAGAGCTGTGCATTCAGAGACCGCACAGTCATTGAGAGGGAGGACGCAGTCCATTCAGGAGGAGCTCCGGATTGAGTTTCTTGCAGGGGTTTTGAGCCTGGAGATTGAGTAGAGGATCAACCTTTTCCTTTGGGAGGATTTTGGTGGAGTTTGAGGGCATATTTCAGTTGTTCCTATTCAGCCTCTGCGCAGAGCCTTGGAAGGCAGCGTAATTCCCCAAGGGGGTGATTTTCGGGGTTCAGCCATTTAAGATATGGTTTCTGGGTTTTGTTGTGGTCGGTGAGTAGAGGAGGATTCCAGATTTTCAACTCATTCCGGCAAGCGGATCAGCCCCAAGTCATCAGTTTAGTTCAGCAGTAGCAGCTACACGACAGTTTTCCAGCAGCTGGGACGCAGTTCAAAGAGCAGCCATTTCTTGATATTCTGAGAGTATTTCTTCACTTGCCTTGAGCGAGTCTAGGTGCCATCACTCTGATCACCTATTGTACTTCATTATATTTCTCAGTATAATAAAATGGCTTAGCATCTTCTCTCTATATTTCTGGATGATTTGTCGTACATTCTATCTATGCTATTGTATGTTTGTTTTACTGCTATCTTTATGTATTTTCGGGCATTCTAGTTCTATACCACTTGGTGTGTCTATCTCATACTCATTAGACAGAGTCTGGAAAGGGCCAGGTAGCCTCCAGATCTCACCCTCTTCACAGAGGTGAAATATCTGGTAAACGCCCTCCCAGTCCATCTCTGGTTGGAGTTTGTTGTGTTTTAGAGATATCCCCGAAACGAGATATTACAGTGGTATTAGAACATAGTTCTGGATCAGCCTGTGGAGCTAGTTGTCTATGACACCGGGGAAGAGGCCCTACATTTGTTACAGAGGCGGAAAGTACAGAGATCGTGAGCGTAGGTTGGAGAACACCTACGGAGAGGGAGACTGTGTTCGGGTGGTGGACACAGAACAGGAGGAGCCTGTGCTAGATTCAGAGCAGAGAGAGCCGATGGCAGATGATAGTGAGGCAAAAAAGTTTGGGGAGGCACTCCTCAAATCAGTGCAGGATCTAGCGAGACAGATTGAGGTGATGGGTCAGAGATTCACCGCTGTGGAGGCTAGACAACAGTGGAGACCCCACGGGGTTTTCCGTAGGAGAGGGATTGGGTGCATCCCACCATTTGTCGAGCATGGTGTTATTCGCCGTGATACCATTTCCGCCCGATGGCTTCATGCACCTACACGCTCTACCATACCCACTTTCGAGTATTATTGTGGAAGGAGCTCGGGAAGTAGGAGCAGCCCTTATACATAAAAGTGATTAGAGCCACATATCATTTTATGCAAAGAATTGGGAATGTTCTCTTGTTCGCAGATTTTATGTAGCTTCAACGGGACAAAAGTGCTTCCCGTTGACCATCAAGGTAGGCACCCGCACACGCGCACAGATACCCACCGCACAACTAGCAGATTCCGCTTGCCTATGTTTGATGGTTCATCAAATAGTTCGGCGAAGTCTTGGGTGGAGAAGCTGGACATCTATTTCCAGCTTAACTAGATGTCGGAGATGGAGGCCATCAAGGTGGAAACATTACATTTGGATGGTGAGGCCCAACACTGGTGGTTTCATGGGATGGTTACACTCGGACATTCTACAGTGACGACATATGCCGAGTTTACCAAGAGGTTGATAAAGAGGTTTGACTGGAGGGATCTAGAACAACACTTTGTTGAGCTGACGAGGCTCAAACAGACCGAGAGCCCAGAGACATACATTACAGACTTTTTGAGGGTTTCAGTGATGGTGCCAGATCTATCCGCGGCACGGATGATCTATATGTTTGTGGAGGGGTTAGCAGAGCCACTTTGGGGTCTAGTCAGATCTACTAGACCAGCCACACTCCAGGATGCTATTAGCAAGACCCGGGACTTACAGGATGCATTGCCCAGGACTCGGACACCTTACCCCCAGAGACAGGGCTTCCAGCCCAAGGGGAAGGATGTGAGGATTCCGCCTCCAAAGGGGAATCCGGGACGGGCACAGACGGATGATGATGCTAGGAGGGAGCTGAAGAAGAAGTAGTTGTGCTTTACCTGTTAGGAGCCGTGGGCACCGGGACATAGATGTGCTACTGGGAAAGAACACTTCATTGAGGTCTTCTCCAAGAGTAGCGAGGAAGAGGATGAGGAGGATGACGTGGAGGCAGGAGACAGTCAGACAGCCCAAGATCAGTTGCCACCACCACCTCCAGGAGCAGGAGGTGCGGCTTTTGCACCCACAAGGGGGACCCTTGCAGCATTGCGAGGAGTTCCTAAGTATTTGACGCTGCGCGTATGGGGGACAGTACGTGGTCAGCGAGTATCAGTTTTGGTTGACAGTGGGGCAACCCACAACTTCATCGATGCACAGATGGTTGAGCGGAGAGGTATACCGACCGAGAGCTTCGATGGATTTTCTGTTCTAGTCCCAGGAGCTCAGACGATGCAGTGTGCCCAGTATGTTCCAGAGTTGGCAGTGACGATGGGTACCTACACCGTGACTGACCACTTTTTCGTGGTCAACACACCGGATACCAATGTGGTATTGGGTGTTCAGTGGTTGATTACTCTAGGGAAGGTCACCACAAATTGGGAGGCCTTGGAGATGGAGTGGGATGATAAGAAGACTGGGAAGCATGAGAAGATCCGCGGGATGCACACTTACCCACCCCAGACTGTTTCGGCTCACCGGATGGAGGCAGATTTCCGGAAGGGAGACATAGAGTGGGCGGTTGAGTTGCGGGCATCAGAGGCAGGGACTACCGATCAGGCCGTTCATCCTGATATACAGGCTATCCTTGACAGATATGACACTGTGTTCGGGGATATACCACCAGGCCGACCACCGGATCGGGGGTTTGAGCACACTATTGAGTTGGAGCAGGGTATTCAGGCAGTGATTACCACATCCTATAAGCATCCCAAAGCCTATCGAGATGAGATTGAGCGAGCCATCCAGGAGTTGCTGGCTCTTGGGCACATCCGGCCGAGCACGAGTCCTTTTGCTTCTTCCGTGGTGTTGGTAAAGAAGAAGGACGGCACTTTGAGGATGTGTATTGACTACAGGGCCCTGAACAAGAAGACCCTAAAGAACAAGTACCCTATACCCAGGATCGATGAGTTGATGGATGAGTTGAGAGGAGCTCGGTTCTTCTCAAAGATTGATTTGAGATCGGGGTACCATCAGATTTGCGTGAGGGAACAGGACATTCCCAAGACCGCCTTCAGGTGTCACTATGGGCACTTTGAGATTTTGGTGATGCCCTTCGGGCTAAACAACGCACCAGCGACATTCCAGTCTTGCATGAACCACATCTTCCGCAGTCACTTGAGGAAGTTTGTGTTGGTGTTCTTTGATGATATCCTCATTTACAGCAGGACTTGGGAGGAGCATCTCCAGCACATTGAGGCAGTGTTGCGCATTTTGGAGCAGCAGTTCTATGCCAAGCTCTCCAAATGTGAGTTTGGGTTGTTGGAGATGTTGTACTTGGGACATATCATAGGGGTGGACGGAGTGAGAGTCCACGCAGAGAAGATCAGGGTCATCAGAGATTGGCCGGAGCCGAGGAACGTGACGGAACTTCGGGGATTCATTGGTATTTGTACTTATTACAGGAAGTTCGTCAGGAGTTTCTCACAGCTTTCTGCACCCCTTACTGATTTGACGAAGAAGGGGGGATTCAGTTGGTCGGATACAGCACAGCGAGCCTTTGACAGGCTCAAGGAGGTGATGAGCAGCTGCCCAGTGCTTGCATTGCCGGATTTTACGCAGCCATTTGTTTTGGAGTGTGATGCGTCGGGAGAGGGGATCGGCGCAGTATTGATGCAGGGAGGTCACCCTATAGCCTTTGAGAGTCGGAAGCTCCTTCCACACGAGAGGTTGTATTCTATATACGACAAGGAGATGCTGGCCATTATGCATGCATTGGCCAAATTCCGGTAGTATTTGGTGGGGAACAGGTTCAGGGTGAGGACTGATCACAACAGCCTCAGGTTCTTTTTGGAGCAGAAGCAGCTATAGGAGAGGCAGCAGAAGTGGATCAGTAAGATCCAGGCATATGACTTTGACATTGAGTATGTCAAGGGTAAGAACAACGTGGTAGCAGATGCCCTTTCACGTAGACCAGCCACGTTGTCTCTTATGAGCTTGGATACAGATTGGAGAGCTCGATTTTTAGTAGAGTACTCCAAGGACAGGTTTACATGTGAGGTTCTGGATGGACAGGTGGCGGATGACAGGTACAGGGTGGTCGATGAGATCATCTACTACAGGGACAGGATCTTCTCGACTGAGGGATCTCAGCTCAAGAAGAAGATACTTCAGGCATCACATGATTCACCTTTGGCCGGCCATCAGGGGTTTACAAAAACCTACAGGGCCATTAGAAAGAGGTTCTCATGGAAGGGCCTCAAGGAGGACGTACTCCAGCACATCAGGGAGTGCGATGTTTGCCAGAGGAACAAGGGGGAGATGAGCCATTCCGTAGGATTATTGCAGCCTCTTCCCATTCCGGAGGGGAAATGGGAGAGTATTTCGATGGACTTCATCATAGGTTTGCCCATGGTGCAGGGCAAGGATTGTATCTTTGTCGTCGTTGATCAACTGACAAAGTATTCGCATTTTTTCGCCATATCCGCGCACTACACAGCAGCACAGGTGGCCGAGCTGTTCTTCAGAGAGGTTTTCAGGCTACATGGTCTTCCTAAGACCATCATCAGTGACAGGGACAGCCGCTTCATGGGCGGATTTTGGCAGGAGCTTTTCCGGTTAGTGGGGACGGAGTTGACACCGAGTACTAGTTATCACCCACAGACGGATGGACAGACGGAGATAGTTAACAAGTGGCTGGAGGGCTACTTGCGTAACTATGTCAGTGGGCAGCAGCGAGCATGGCTGAAGTGGTTGCATCTGGGGGAGTACTGCTACAACACTACTCATCACATGTCCATTGGTATGTCACCATTCTATGCTTTGTATGGGTATCATTCTTTATCTTTTGCTGATGTGATGTTTGGTGCTAGCAAGGCTCCGAGAACCAAGATTTGGATCCAAGAGAGTCAGGATATACTCCGAGCTCTCAAGGACAATATGGCTACAGCACAAAACCAGCAGAAGCTATATGCTGACAGGGGTCGGATGGAGAGACAGTTTAAGGTAGGGGACTTGGTCTACCTACGATTGCAGCCATACCGACAGTCGTCACTGAAGCAGAAGGGAGCTGAGAAGCTCAAGCCCCGCTTTTACGGGCCATACAGGATGATACGCAGGATTGGACAGGTTGCATATGAGTTGGAGCTACCCCAAGGCAGCAAGATTCATAATGTTTTTCATGTATCATGCCTGAAAAAGGCACTGGGGCAGCAGGTGACAGTGACAGATGAGCTACCACCCACGGATGATGAGGGGCATTTGGTGTTGCAGCCAGTGGTTATTATTGATACCAGGGAGAGGCAGCTACGAAGCAGGACAGTCCGAGAATTCTTGGTGAGATGGAAGAATTTGCCGGATGAGAATGCCACTTGGGAGAGTGAGAAAATTTTGCAACATCCATCACTTTAGTTGCTTGAGGACAAGCAACATTTTGCCGGGCGAGACTGTAATATTCCTAATTAGCTATGGCTAATTGGAATATTCGATTTTGCTCAATTTTGTCGTCTATAGTTTATTCATAGATAAAAAGGTGAGTAGGGGAGACATAACTCACTTTAGAAATAAAAGTTCACTCCCTAGTAGCACAACATTGTAACTTAAGTGAGCCAAGGGGGCCAAGAGACCACGCAGATAGGAGGCCCACGTAGACACATGGAGGGACTGCACAGGCCAAGAGGGAGCACGTGGCAACGTTGGAGGAGGTGAGCATTAGGGTTGAGAGGGGCTCATGCGATATAGAGGGGAGAGCCTCCTCATTTTGTTCATTCGTTGTTGATGATATTGAGCTGGTCGTTTTGACTTCTTGAGCAAGCTGGCTGTTTAGCCTGTCTGCAGGATTGTTTAGTGCGTTGAGTGTCTCCGATCAGAGATCTCGCCCTTAGCCCCAGGGGACTTCAAGTGCCTGCTCGGGCAAGGTATTTTCTTCAGCATTTTGTGGGAGGATTGGTGTTTGGGTTTGTTGCGGAGCTGTGCATTCAGAGACTGCGCAGTCATTGAGAGGGAGGATGCAGTCCATTCAGGAGGAGCTCCGAATTAGTTTCTTGCAGGGGTTTTGAGCCTGGAGATTGAGTAGAGGATCAGCCTTTGCCTTTGGGAGGATTTTGGTGGAGTTTGAGGCTGTATTTCAGTTGTTCCTATTCAGCCTCTGCACAGAGCCTTGGAGGGCAGCATAATTTCCCCAAGGGGGTGATTTTCGAGGGTCAGCCATTTCAAGTATGGTTTCTGGGTTTCGTTGTGGTTGGTGAGTAGAGGAGGATTACATATTTTCAGCTCATTCCGGGGAGGGGATCAGCCCCAAGTCATCAGTTCAGTTCAGCAGTAGCAGCTACACGGCAGTTTTCCAGCAGTTGGGACGCAGTTCAGAGAGCAGCCATTTCTTGATTGAGAGTATTTCTTCGCTTGCCTTGAGCAAGTCTAGGTGCCATCACTCTGATCACCTATTGTACTTCATTATATTTCTTAGTATAATAAAATGGCTTAGCATCTTCTCTTTGTATTTCTAGATGATTTGTCATACATTCTATCTATGCTATGTATGTCTGTTTTACGGCTATCTTTATGTATTTTCGGGCATTCTAGTTCTATACCACTTAGTGTGTCTATCTCATACTCTATTGTATGTCTGTTTTACTGCTATCTTTATGTATTTTCGGGCATTCTAGTTCTATACCACTTGGTGTGTCTATCTCATACTCTTAGACAGAGTCTAGAAAGGGCCAGGTAGCCTCCAGATCTCACCCTCTTCACAGAGGTGAAATATCTGGTAAACGCCCTCCCAGTCCATCTCTGGTTGGAGTTTGTTGTGTTTTAGAGATATCCCCGAAACGGGATATTACAAAGGCCATCTTGGATCTGTTTTAGGGTACCAGTGATACCAGGAAGTTAGCTCCCAAGGAGAAGTTGAGTATCCAGATGAGGCAAGGAGAGCCCATTATCACATATCTTTCGAAGTTCACTCAAGTTCAAGATGAGCTAGGTGGTGTGGATGTTACTATACTGAGATTGATCTTGAAAGCTTTGCACTATTATGACTTCATAAGTCTTGGTATGGTTTCATGGATAAAGTAAGTGACAGAGAAAACTTTCCCAGTTGGGAAAGGTTATGGACTGACTGCATTCATGAAGAGATCTGGAGTGGGACTCGAGATGATAGATCAACAAAGATAGAGGACAAGGAGACCTTTGCTCTCGCAAGAAGGGCCAAGGGCAAGAAAGGAAAAGGGAAGGCTGAGTCCAATCAGAAGGGTGAGAAGAAGAAGAAGGATCTAAGTAAGACCAAGTGATTCCATTGCCATGAGTTTGGGCACTATGCTACTAAGTGTCCAAATCGGAACAAGAGGTCTAGTAATAATTCTGTAGCTGCAACGGCTTAGGTAGATGGGTTTGTTTCTCGTTTTGAGGAAAAATTCTCATTGATAGCTTGCATGGAAAGCTCGGTAGGGAACACCATGTAGTATATTAAATCTAGAGCCTCCTTCCAAATGACCGAGAACAAGGAGTTTTTCATCCAGCTGAATGAGCACATGCAATTTTAGGTCGAGCTAGGAGACGATGGCAAGTATGCATCTAGAGGAGTTGGTACTATCAACTTTGAGAGGGATCCAAGGGGTCCTCTCCATCTCAATGATGTCATCTATTTCCAGGCTTGAAGAAGAACCTTGTTTCAGTAGCAACCCTTGAGGACAAGGGATATGATGTCATCTTCGGCAAAGGTAAGGCTTACCTCAAGCACTTAGCTTTTGGAGTAGTGAAGCAGATAGGTGTGAGGACGAGGAAACTCTACAGGTTGCAGGTAGAGACGTGTGTAGCCTTGAGCAGAAAAGCAAGTGCTGAGTAGAGTAGAGATGTTGGAGAACTTTGACACAGGCACATGGGACACTTGCATCATGGGGCGTTGAAGATTCTTCAGCACATAGCCATAGGATTACCAACATGCAGCTTTGATCAACATGATGTGTGCAAGGGGTGCATACTTGGTAAGTATGCCAAGACTTATTTTCAGGGTTGAGATACTAGAGCCAGAGGGATTTTGGAGTTGGTGCATTCAGATGTATGCGGGCCTCTCTCTTCTCTGTCTATTATGAGACATAGGTATTATGTTACTTTCATGGATGATTATTCTCCAAAAACTGGATGTTTTTTATGAAGAAGAAAGAGGAGGTCTTAACCAGGAAGAAGATCAAGGCAATGAGGATTGACAATGGTGGAGAATATATCTCCAATGCCTTCAAGGATTTGTGCGTGAAAGAGGGCATTGGGAAAGAGTTGATAGCACCTCATAACCCTCAGCAGAATGCGGTGGCTGAGAAGAAGAACCGCAATATTGTTGGAGCGGCCAAGGCCATGTTGTATGATCAGGGACTGCCTTCGTACTTGTGGGTAGAGTCATGCAACATTGCAGTATTTCTGTAGAACAAGAGTCCACACAAAGTTCTTGGTCGAGTTACACCATAGGAGGCTTTCACAGGAAAGAAGCCTGATGCTTCACACTTTTGTATCTTTGGGACAAAAGTTTATTGGCATGTGTCTAAATATAGCAGGAAGAAGTTGGAGCCCACAACATAAAAGGGTATTTTCGTGGGATAGAATAACACAACTCAGGCATACAGGGTATATCTACCAAGACACAAGAAGACAATTCTCAAGCGAGATGTGAGGTTTGAGGAGTCCAAAGCTCTAAGGGAGTCCTTAGAGCGATAACAAGTTGGACTACCTAAGATGGAGGAGCTCCTCGCTCCCTAGGAGCCTTAGTTAGGATCACAAATTCAGTCTCAGCCAAGTGGCAAGAGGGCCACACAACAGGATCCACAACAAGATGATGAGCAGGAGGATGAGAAGAGACTAGGACGAGAGAAGACAACTACTCAATTAGATACTCCTAGCACAAGGAGGAAGAAATCCAAGTGGGTCTAGCAAGATGCCATGGTGGAGGAATATTCCTCCATCATGAAGAACGATGTCTAGGAGATTGTACCACGACCTGAGGGAAAATCAGTAGTTGGCTCATGTTGGGTGTACAAGGTAAAGCATGGAGTAGGTGGGAGTGTGGAGAATTACAAGACTAGGTTTGTGGCCAGGGCTTCTCATAGATTGAGGCCATACACTATGATGAGACCTTTGCCCCAGTAGCATGGTATTCACCCATCAAGACAATTTTATGACTACCCAAGAAGCTCCTCATTGCTGCTCCAAAGGTTGCCCAAGAGACTCCTCAAAGCTGCTCCAAAAACCAACTCCACAACTCTTCACAAATTCCTCACAAATGTTTACTCAAATGCAATGAGATAGCTGTGAGGAAATGATAGTGGTTGGGTAGCTTTTATAGGATTGGGAGGGGTTAGAGGGCATACTAAAACCATAAAAACCAATTTAAATCTGTTTGGGGTCCGTTTTGGGTTGTTTGTGGGGTCCGCGATCTGTTTTCCGTGGCTCGGCCAGTCTAACTCAGACTCAGCCAAACCAATCGGTTCGGTCACAAACCGGCCTCCGAACTAGCTTTTCTACCGAGTCGGTCCGATGAGTGGGTTGGCTCGGTCAGCTCGGTCGAATTCGAGTCAGTCCAGCCGGTTTTTAAAACACTGGTCCGAACTAGATGATGCTGAATGAGGTCGCAGACTTGTCTATATATAGGGACAGTGTTACCTTCTCTAGGCCAACTTGATCATCTATTATAAGGCTGACTTGTCAAGGAGGTGTATCTTCCATATTTGAGCCGACTTACAAGGAACATTTAGACAAGGTCTTGAAGCATATTATTTACATCAATAATTGACCTTCACAAGTGTAACACTTCTTCATATACATGAATCTTTAATTATATATATTTATGACAAGATGACAAACCCTAAAGACATCAAGAAGAATTCTTGGACCTATAATAAAACTCCTTGCTCATGAAACCCATGAGTCAAGCATTTACAAAATACATTTTATTATCTTTATCTTCTTCATTACGTAAATTCATAATTACAAGTCATTATGAAGACTGAACCTAGTTACACTTTCCAACACTCCCTCTTAACTAGGGAGGTATTCATAATGGTACATGGTCACTCTTAATCTGAAGAATCTCATAAGAAGAATTTTATTGGTAATCATCTGTTATAGCATCATATTATCTAGCATTGTCACAGTGCAAGGCCTTGACTAACAACTCCATCTTTCCACGAGACCAAGAGCTACAATGCTGGTGAGACCAGTGATTATAGACACCTTCATCATTGTCTTCAAGGTACATAGTCCACCCAAGTGTTCATTGAGTATGACCTCTAAGGACTATTCTTATCGGGAAAGCTAATCCTCAAAGAATATCCATCCTTTCACGACTACTCTTTCTATAGATGCGCTAATACATCTCAAAAGAGTATCGGATGCCAAATAATTACCCATTCCCGCATTTTGTCTTCCAGAATGATGTGTCTATCTCTCCCTCTTAACTAGGGAGAACATATTCCTAAGCTTCCCTCTTGGCTTTGGAATTACCGAGTTTCTTCCAAGTAAGAAACTTATTAACTAGGCTCCCTCTTATCCAATGACTCATCCAGGCTCCCAGAGACTTGCTTTCAAGCTCCCTCTTAACCAAGGACTTGTCCAGGATCCCAGGGACTTGATTTCAAGATTTTATCAAGTAAGAAGCTTATTACCAGGCTCCTTCTTAATCAGGGACCTACAACAACAATGATGAAAACATCCAGCTGCTTATGAAGGACTCCTTCCGTTGATGTCATAGGGCACAGATCATCCATCACTTTCATCCATGAGTCATGTCTTCAGAAAGTGATCCATCAATCTTTTCATCTATTGTAGCTTCATGTCATGTTGCTCTTCTTCGGACCATATTTATTTCAAGGATCTTTCATCCTGCCATATGGTTATTAATTGTGGAAGACATATAATTCCCTTTGGCAGTCCTGCATAAGCTCATCAGGTATTGATTAATTATAAATATGAACTTTTAAATCAAAAGTTACCTTAGTGATGATCTTTTATCATGACATCTTCTTGTAGGCATTGACATCCTTTGTTTACAGATTGACACATCTCCCAAAGATATGTATTGTCAAGGGTCTCCATCTTTTCCAGACTTCTATCAGAGTCTACATATCTTCCCAGGAGATTTCCTAGTCAAATCTTCTTGGCTTCCTTGGATGTTGATTGCTTCTTTTCATGGTTGTATTTCTCACGATCTCTTCCTCCACACAATTTTATTTCATTCCCAGGAACTTCCATTGAGTAGTTCCTTGATAATGTTCAATCACCTCGTATTCCACATGAGAACATATTATGTTGATTTCATCTAGTGTAGATCATGGCTTTTTGAAACCTGTGCATCAGAAGAGTTTATGCTTTCTATATTGATCATACTTCCAAAGATATAAATATACTACATGCAACCACATGACTTCATAGCATCTAGTGTCAGCATATATATTCATGTACCTCATTCTTTCCATTGAGTCATCCTGCAGCAGGTTTCCTTTGGAATGAAGAATTTTCATTCCCTTGACCTGCTTCATCAATATGTCATCATATCTTAATCCAAAATTCTACAAGTTAGAATTCGATGAAACCTTTTGCCTACTTTTTAATCATCAAATCCAAAAGGATTTCATTAGAAAAATGTCAGCACCTGTTTCCATATTAATTAATTAATGATGAACCATGATCTAGATAATTGCCTTTTTATAAATATAATGAGGTTTCAAGAGTTATTTTATTTCATAGCATTAATGTTTTAGATATCTTCCTATGACCAATACTCCTTACTTGTAATGCTTCTATCATGATGCTAATTTAAACTAATACATTTATCTAATATACAATGCTTTCTAACATACTATTTTACAACCGACAGAAACCTCCTAAGAGGAAGATGATCTCAATCATAGAAGAGATCCTATACTTCTTCTTTCTTAGATTTCTTAGTATCAAGTTCTTCTTCTTTTGCGACATGGGCTTCTTCCCTCTTTCTCTTTTTCTTGTTAGATGTGGGACAATCCTTTTTATAGTGCCCAAGTTCATTACATCCATAGCAACTTTTCTTATCCATATTTCTTATTTTCTTCTGAGGACCAAACTTTCCAAATCTTTCTTTTCTGAGTATATTGGCTTGATTTGATTTAGTTTCTTTTTTCTTACATAAATACCATATATCCTGAAATGCCATTGCTTCTTTCTTCGCAGGGGTGTTTGAAGTGAAGCTTCCCCATTCCTTAGGTAGAGCATTTAGTACCATAGTGAGTATTTCTCCATTAGACACTACTAATTTCTGCAGTTGATCTCAAATTGCAGAAATCTTCATAAAATATGAAGTTATTCCTTCCTCTCTTGACACCTTCAACTTGAATAGTTCTTGTCTTAGAGAAAATATTTCTCCTGCAGTACTTACCGATAATAGCTCTACTAATTTATCATATATTCTTTTGATGATTCTAGATTTGACACATAGGGAATGAGAGAGTCCTTTATGGATTCTATAAGAATCCTTGGGGCTCTTATATCTCCCTTCATGTATTTGGTATAAGATTGAGTATCTTCTTTTGATGGTTCAACAGAAGATCCTTTGACATAGTCCATTACTTCATTTTCAATTAAGTTTAGATCTGTCCTTATCTCCCATGCACGAAAGTTTTCAGTCCTAGACAATTTGTTACTTTCCTTGCAAAAAGTCATTTTGACAGATTCAGATTTAAGATACTTACTTGAGAATGCATTTTCTTATTTTACCAGCTTCCTTGTTGATGATGATGTAGAAGATAGTAGGAGTTCCCTCTTTGATTTGCTTCTTCAAGAGAGTTAAATCACCTTGAACCCTTGATGATGATGATGGCTTGATGGTGACTCAAACAATTTTGATTTGATTTTATCACCAAATAGTTATTGATGGTGATGGCTTCTATACAATGTCCTTGATATTCTTGAGATAGAATAACATTTTCTGCAACCTGCATTTTTAGAATCTGAAGATTGACTCTTCAATGTAGATCTATGAATTTTTCCTTCTAGAAAACTAATCCTTGTTCTTCTTGGTACTTGAGTGTCTTCTTTTCAAATATCCCTTTCTTGTCTTCAGATGTATTATCCCAAACGGGAATTTGGATAGTAGATACCCGAAATAAACTTGAGCAGCAAGATAAATGTAAATAGACACACAACCAACAAATAATACACAATGGATGCCGTTAAAATCACTTAGCCATTTTATTAATCCACGAGAAATAGTACATCAACATGAAGGAATAGTGGAACCTGAGCTTGCCAAGCAAGCAGAGCAAAACCCATAAAAGATATCTGGCCCAACTGATGAATGGCACTAGAAATGATGTAGATGGTTCGGCGAGAAGATTGTTACAAATCAACTACAACAAAACTGATCCCTCCAAACTAATCTGCTCTGATGTTGAAATCGAGCCCTCCCAAAATTGAACTGTTGCACTCTTCCTCCAACAATAGCTGCCACTGAATCAACTGAAAAACAATGAAGCACCAATTGAGGATCTGAATGATCCTCACTCTAATATCCCTAAAGCTCGGTGAAACTCCTAAATGAAGTCTCCTCAAAAAGAGTTGGGTTTTCGTCCAACACTTGACAACATACTCGAGGGTTTCCATCCTGGGGCTACCGATGGAGCAGAGAACCGGGTTCTCAACCTCACATACAAGAAAATACATCAAATCCAAGATATTCCTCAATGGCCTCCTCCTCTTATTTTGTAGATCTCTTGGATCCTTCTAGACCATTATTTTATTATTATTTTAATCATGGAGCACTTTTCCCTCTTATTTTCCAATTAAAATATTCCTTTTTAATGCAAGAAAGAGTAAATCGACTACCATGTTTCCTCAGGTCACTGAAACTCATGTCCAACCACCTCATCATGTAGGATCCACTATCCTCGCCTTCGAGGTAGTCCATGGGGAAAGACCCCCTCCTACAACCGAAATTAACTTGGCCAACGACCCTCAATCCAAACCCCCTCAAAATTATAGCTTGAGGAGCAAAGGCCTGGTCCCAGATCAATCCTTCGAGGAAAAGAGAAAAGCTTTCTTAAGGAAAATTTTGCCACCAAACAAAGAAAACCAAACCGCAACTCTCGAAAAACCTAGCCCAACCACTGCCCGAGTAAACCCAAGGGCTAGATCATCATTAGGTTCCCCGAAGGCCTCTGCTAAACCTATCTCACACCGAGATTCTGGGTATAACATTATCGAAGATATGAACAAAATGCGGGCCAACATTTTCCTCTACAAACTCGCTTGGATTGCTAATCAGCGAGATTTTATTCTCAAAGCATTTGCCAACCCACCAACGTCCAAACCCATGAGTACCACGTCTGCCCAAGCTGCTGCAAGTCCCCAGTCTATCGTGAATGCCGTTAATGCAAACTCCAGGGGATCCACACCCCCTTTCCTCCTATATTTAGAGATCTTCAACTTCAATGTTCATAACTACCTCGTCGATTCTGGTGCATCCACAAATGTTATGCCCTTGTCTGTATGCAAAAAGTTAAACATCCGCCTCGAGAAAACTGACATCGGGATCATTCAGCTCGATAGATCCCAAGTTCCCGTCGTGGGTGTGTTGAATAACGTCATCATCCACCTATCTTTTGACTCCAGGGTGCATCAATGCATAGACATAGTGATCGTGGATATCCTCGAAGCCTATGGTCTTCTCTTGAGCCGAGATTGGTCTAGCAAGCTGCAAGGATACTTTGCCACTGACTGGTCCCACCTGTGGCTCCCATACAAGGGTAGGAACAATCAAATCTGGGTCAAAAGCGAACCTTACATGAAACACACGGTGACCGACCTGGACGCAACCAATGAACTAGTCAGTTTCGCACAAGAATAACTCGACATGTGTTTCTTAGAATCCATTTTCGGGTGCTATCAAACCCCTTAATCTCCGGTCACCCAAGACGTCTAGTCAGAACTTTGTTGGCCACTGATAACCACTCTGCCTCAACGAAAGAACCGCTAGAAGCCGTCGCCCCGAGTACGTCTCCTACGTGCTCAGGTAGCCTTACGAAATCAGAAGATGAGACTTGGACCTTATACTATGACGGTTCCAAAACCCATGATGGGGCCGGCGCAAGCTGTATTTTGTTAGACCCCCAGAAGAACAAGTTTCTAATCTCTTGTCGGCTATAGTTCCAGTGCACCAATAATATGGCCTAGTATGAAGCTCTGACCTCGAGCTCAAGAAATCCATAGATCTCAAAGTCAGTTGTTCAAAGGTAATTGGAGACTCCAAGATTATCACCCGTCAGGTACGTAACACCATCCACTGCTTATCTCCGTATTTGAAAGGTTACCAACAAGAGGTATGGCGTTTGATTTCTGCTTTTGACGCTTTCGGTATTAAATCCATACTTAGAATGCACAATGCAGCAGCTAATACACTTGCCAATGCTGCCGCTAGATTTACCCCACTAAGAGATGGATTTTCTATTGAAATTGTTTACAAGCCATCCGTGCCAGACAATGTCACTAATCTGCGCATTTTTAATGATGATCTGTAGGTACTAGATTTCATGCTCAATACGGACATATTCAAGGACGCAATTATCGAAGAAGAGGATCATGATCGGGCCATGCCATGAAAAGGAACAAGAGGATCGTAAGGGAAATCCCATACCCAAAGGGATCGGTTGCTTGAAAAGTTGTTTGATTTACAGAACTGTTTTCGCGGACCTCCCAACATGAAGTTGCAGAGTTCCACTTTAGCGCACCAACAGCTAAACCTAGGGACAGAGAAGGAACCCAAATTCGTTAACCTCGGTACTGAATGCACCCCTTAGGAGAGGCAATCCTTCACTGAGTTATTCAAGAAATACCGAGATGTTTTGGCTTGGACAAATGATGAGCTGCGAACCTATGACACGCGAATTATCCAGCACGTGATACCCATGAAAGAAAGAGTGAAACTGTTCCAGCAAAAGCTGAGAAAGGTACACCCTACTTTGGAGCCGATGATCCAAAAGGAACTAAAGAAACTCTTGGATGCACATATAATCTTCGAAGTCCGACATTCAACCTGGGTGTCAAATTTGGTTCGGTTTGTAAAAAATCTGGCGAAATTCGTTTATGCGTGGACTTCCAAAATTTGAACAGAGCTTCGGACAAAGACAACTACTCGGTGCCCCCTATGGAGCAGATCCTTCAAGCAGTATCGAGGTCGGAAATGTTCTCGTTTTTGGATGGTTTTTCAGGTTACAACCAAGTACTAGTGGTTGAACACGACCCGCTGAAAACCACATTCAGAACTAAATGGGGGATGTTCGCGTTCAAACGCATGCCCTTTGGCCTGATCAATGCTGGGGAAACCTTCCAGAGAGCCATGGACATCACTTTTCGAGGTCTAATGGAGCAAAGCGTGGTAGTATATCTTGATGACGTCACCGTATTTTCAAAGCATAGGTGTGACCATTTACACCACCTCAAGCAGATTTTTGAAAGGTGCCGAAAATACGAGATCTCACTCAATTCAAAGAAAATCATTTTCGTCATCTCCGAAGGAAATCTGTTGGGACACATCATAATCCGGGACGGTATAGTGGTGGATCCAGAACGCACAAAAGTCATCGCCCAAATTCCTCCCCCTAGCGGCAAGAAGGCCATGCAATCTTTCCTCAGAAAAATCAACTTTGTGCGAAAATTTATATCAGACTTCGCCCAAATAACGAAACCTCTGCAAGGTATGATCAAGAAGAACGCAAGCTTCAAATGGAATTATCCCGAGAAAGAAGCGTTCAATAACATCAAGCAGGCCATCGCAGAAGCACCTGTCCTTCATAGTCCGGATTTCAACAAAGGCTTTATCTTGTACACCTTCGCCTCAGACTCATCTCTTGCAGTCATCCTCACTCAGAAAGATGTCAACAATAATGAGCGGCCCATATCATTCATGAGCGCAGGTTTGCAAGGTGCCCAGTTGAATTATCCAGAGATTGATAAGCAAGCCTACGCAGTGTACAAGGCAGTCAAACACTTCAAGCCATATATTTTGAAGAATCACGTCACAGTGTTTGTACCTCACCCAACGGTTCACTCACTTTCCGTGCAGCAGGAGCTAAGCGAGAGACGAGGAAACTGGATGACGTGCCTTCAAGAGTATGACCTGGAATTCAAGCCGGCACACACTGTGAAGGGCCAAGGGCTATGCCGGATGGCTGCGAAAGCCGCAGACCCGCGACGCAGTGAAGAGGAGTGTTGGGACCATGAAATCGACATGTATCAAATTGATAGTATACCTCGGTAAAATACCTCCTCATGGTACGTTGATCTTCACCAATATCTGAACTGCGGTATCATGGACCCCACTTTAACCGCCCAGCAGAAACGTGCAATAAGGCTGAAATCTGCATCCTACCAGCTGGTGCAAGGTAGGTTGTTCCGCAAGCACCACATCGGGGTTCTGCTACGTTGTTTGCGACACGATGAGGCGCAGAAATTCTTGACAGAACTTCATGATGGTCCAACCGGTGGGCACTATGCAAGGGAGACCACCGCTCACAAGATCATGCATGCCAGTTTCTATTGGCCCACTTTTTTCAAAGATGCACATGCTTATGTTCGAAAATGCCTACAATGTCAAAAATTCGCCAACAGGGAAACACGGCCATCCGCCCCGTTGTAGTCCATCGCGGTGGAAGAACCTTTTCAACAGTGGGGACTCAACGTGATCAGGGAAATTTTGCCACACTCTTCCAAGCAACATAGATACATCCTCACAGCTACGGACTACTTCACAAGGTGGGTTGAAGCAATACCGTTGCGTCAAATCAATGATCAAGAGGTAATAGCTTTCATCACTCAGCACATCTTGACTAGGTTTGGCATTCCAACCTCCCTTGTTTTTGATAACGCAACTTATTTTTCGTCGCTCAAATTATATGAATTTTCTCTAGAAAATGGCATAGTGCTCAAACACTCCACCAACTATTACCCCCAAGGAAATAGGCTAGCCGAGTCAACCAATAAGAACCTCATATGTATCATCAAAAAGACTTTGTTGTCCCAACAACGAAACTGGCATAACGCACTCCATAATCCCCTATGGGCTGATCGGGTCACACCCAAACCATCCTTAGGCACCTCCCCATTTTTTCTTGTGTACGGCAAAGAGGTAATCCTTCCTCCCAACTTGTCTCTCCCAGCTCTTCAATTATCACAAGAAGCTCATGGCACCCCTTGCCCTGCCTTACAGGCCCAAATAGACACATTGTTGAAACCGGAGGAGGAAAGGCTAAAAGCCCGGGAAGAATTCATCGTCCACTAGAGTCAGATAAAACGATGGTTCGATAAGAAATCCACCGGAAATAAGGGTTTTGAAGTGGGCGACCTTGTCCTCAAATGGGACAAAGCTCACGAAGAGAAAGGGAAACACTCCAAATTCGAAGCCCTATGGACAGGTCCCTTCGAAATCAATGAAAAGGTCGCCCCCCACACTTACAGGCTACAAACCCTTGAAGGGAGGATTGAGGTCCTCCCGGTAAACGAGCACGACCTTAAAACTATTTCACCTGACAGCCCCGAGGGGTCGTCACCATACCCTGTACCATAGTTTTGTTTTCTTTTCTCTTGTCTTTCATTGTTTTATGTTTTTCAATAAATGGCTTGTTTCGAGCAGGTTCTCAGAAACCCATTCCCTTTAGCACCTCAAATTGAAGGATGGACGGAGTAGTTACTCAATTGGCATGCTGTACCGGAATCTCTGCTGGTGAGGAATCGCCCTTGGAACGCAACAAGTGGCACGAGCTTGCCTGTGATAGGCACCCAGTGGGGAAACATGACCAAGTCCCAGAAACCAAGCGCAGGTAGCTTACCTAGTATGTTGGCTCAAGGGACTGTTGTACAAGAGAAAGCTTCGATGAAGTTGGTTGCTAGACAGAAAGGGAAGAGGGCAAACCTCAAGTGACGAATGGATATCCGAGAAAAACCAAAAGTCCTTGTATAGACCAGGAGCAACCTCTCTTGCAAGCAAAATAAGTCGGGATCCCTCATCCGCCCAGGCAATACTTGCCACCTTCAAATAAGTGCCTTGAGCACAGTCAAAATAAGTGCCTTGAGCACATTCAAATAAGTGCTATTAGCACATGAAATAAAGGGTAAAGGATTGAGAAAGGCTTCCTGCAAAGAGAGGCAATGCGACGACTCCGCCGAGGTACTGACCAGGTTCACTGGCAGTGGAGCAACGTCTATGACTCCTAGGCAGTGACTCTGTCGGGACCACTAGGTTCGCTGGCAACAGAGCAACACAATAAGGACCAAATAACTATATCGGATCCTGGAAATCTTTGAAGTTACTCTAACCCTTTCCGTTTGGTCTCCAGAAATGAAAACACAATGAACTAGCACCCTGAGCCATGCAAATAGGTGAAGTGTAATATCCCGAATAGGAAATAGACAGCAATACAAGCATACAACTATATAGAAAAATGCCGGAAATAGAACATAAAGCAAGTACACATAAAATGCCAGGAATGCTAAGCCATTTTATTAATATGAGAATATAAATGGGTACAATGGATAATCAGAATAAGAGCACCTATCCTTGCACAAGGCAAGTGAAGAACCCTCTCAGAACAGGAAATGGCTGCTACAGAAACTGCGTCCCAGCTGCTAGAAGAAACTGCCGTAAGCTGCTGCTGCTGGAATGAACTGGAACTAGGGGCTGATCCCCTCGCCGGAATGAGCTGAAAATCTGCAGATCACCTGTACTCACTGCTCCAGACAAAACCCAGAAATCATAAACAAAATGGACCACCTCCGAAAATCACCCCAGAAACCCTCCTCAAGGAAAAACGCTGTCCCTCCAGGCCCAGCGCAGATGCCAAGTGAAATATACTGAGATGGAGCCACAAACTCCTCAGGAAACTCTCCAACTGATAAATACTGAACCTCCACACCGAATAACACTGAATCTCCTGCAGAAAATCCCGCAATAGCACCCCACCACCAAGAACTGCGTTCTCTCTCCTAGGGACTGCGCAGTCACCAAAAGAAGCCCAGCTCCTCCGCAAAACAACAACCAAATCCTCCGCTGAAAACTGTAGAAAAGACCTTGCCCGAGCAGGCACTCGAAGTCCCCCGGGGCTAAGGGTGAGATCTCCGACCGGAGACACTCAGTCGCACTAAACAGTGTTGCAGACAGGCTAAACAGCCAGCGTGCTCAAGAAGACAGAAGTCTAGCTCAAATATCATCAACAACAAGAATGCCAAATGAAATGGCTTTCCCACCTTTTATAACGCTAGCTCTCCTCAAACCCTAACGTGGTCCCCCTCTCCCCACGTGCTCCTCATAAGTCTGTGCAGATGCTCCTAGAGGCTACGTGAGGCCTCCCTCATATGTGGTGTGGACCCCCAAGGCTCCCCTTTAAGTTATAACGTTGCTCCTACTAGGGAAGCACTTTACTTTATTTAAGTGAGTTGACCCCTCTTTTCTCACTTTTATTTATTAATTAACTATAGGCGGCAAAACTATACAAAAATCAAATATTCCAATTAGCGGTGCTAATTAGGAATATTACAGTCTCCCTCGACAAAATGTTGCTTGTCCTCAAGCAACGCTTGAATAAGCCTCCTCTCTAGCTGATGCTCCCTACCGATACTGCAAAATGTGCCTGGGTCCCACTGAAACCTCTCTGACCTCTGCATCACCCTGATACGAAGGGATATCTCAATGCCAGGATCCCAAAGTGACCTCTCACAGTACCAGCCAACCAGTAATCCTCCCGGATCCCATCGCCACCATGGCCAATAATCGCACCAGTCCCACGGCTCAGACTGTGCATTGCCTCTAGCTATGACCAATGCTCTAAGAGGTGAAGACCACCAACAAGCATCAATGCTCCCGGGCTCCTGCTGCGCTGTACCTATAGCTGCGTATGCTACCCCTCCAACTGCATACCAACTCATCACCTCTCTCCAATCCAAGTTGTGACTCAACCCCATGCTGATCCCGCTCTCCTGAAATCGGGATGGGGTGCTGAAGAAATGATGATCTGTGTCCCCCTGCCAGCTGGAATCTAGAACATGTGCTATGTCCATGGGCCCCTGCTCCGCTGTGCTCCCTCCGAAGAATACCATAACATCAAGAGGGTACCAACTCATGATCTCCCGCCAGTCTGTCATGGAAGAAGAATATGATGTAGCGATAACAACTGCATATGGAACATGCCGAGAGTGTTGTCGCCAACTCGTAATCAACTCCCACTGCTCTGCCCTGTCTGCCAGTGAAAGCTGCCTGTAGAAGGAAGCCCCTCTCTCTATAATGGGCCAAAGTGGGCAAGATATGCTGCAAGCTCCATCGATGTACTCCTGGAGAGTGCTACACACTAAAAACACTGCAGCTCTGCTGACTGTGTGTGCACCTATCTGCGTCTCATCCCTGTGTCGACCCACAGATGGATGCTCCACCGTATCCAACAACTCCTCCCACTCCCGATCAGGAATGTCATGCTCCCGCTGTCTACTGGTCCCCTGCAGAACAATCCCATCGACCTCCAAAGCCTCTAGAGAATATGGATCTGCAGCTGCTGTCACCGTACTCGATGTCAGTGCATATGACTGTCCCACCTCGATGGCTGACCCCAATGTTAGCCGCATATCCCTCATCGACTCAATGTGGGCACCCATCTGGCTCTCTCTCAAAGGAATATCATGCCTGATGTAAGTAGTGTCCTCCTCTATCGACTCAGGCTCCATCACCTGCTGCTCTAGCTGAATTGTCACAAGTGACTCTTCACCCAGAGTATCTCCCGCAGAGTCCCGTGACTGCTCACCCTGGACACTAGAATGTAGCTCCAGTCTACTGTCACCATCTATGCATGACTGCTCTCGCTCCCTAGAAGCGTCCTCAACTGATCCTATGGACTCATATGAAAAAGAGTCCTCACCCTGGTATACAGAAGGAATGCCCTCCTGTTCTACCTCCGCCATCTCATCTACATCGAACATGCCACCCATCCTCTCGATAAAGTGTCGATACAGTGTCTGGAGCCCAAACACATACTGGGATGCTACCTCTGTGGTACCCAGTATCCTCTTCCCATGCATGTTCTCGACATGCCGTGAGGAAAAAGTGATGCATGTCTCCCTCATGACCTGCTCCCCGAGCGTAGGCTCAGTGATGACTGATGCACCACCTCTGCAAAGGATCATCTCATCCCCCAACCTGTGGCTGTCAACTAGCACACCAACCCAGTGCCACTGCTGAGAAGTCTCTCGCCTAGTGTACTGAGTGTCATCCAAATATCTAGGGTGAACCTCGCATACCCTGCTGCTCACGCCCAAAGTGCCAAAGGTCAAAAACATAATCAGCTGTACCTGTGAGTGATGTCGAAGCGAGTCAGGTGTGTGAGTCCCCACAGATACCACCAAGTATCGCTCCTTTGTCTCTCCATCGATCCTGGGTGAACTACTACCAAAGGTAAGCCCGATGTCCCTGTCCATGAGTCTCTCTGGAAGCAATGCTCTAAGACCCTGCTATGCAGCACCGTATGCCCTCGCATACCACTGATCATCCATATACTCCTCAACATGCCACTGCACACCGAGGCATACCTCGGTATGCTGCTGGATACCATGTGCTACTGCTGTAGCACCCTGTACCGTCTCGTGCCCTGACTGTGTCCAGGCATCGGTCACTCTCCGCATGCTCTCAATGTGATGTAAGATACTCCTACTCCACAATGCAGTCCCACACACTATGGTACACCACCATGCTACTCCATGTCCACCGGCAATCCACCGCTCAATGCTAGAGGCTCCCACACACCCCTGGATGTGATGTCCTAGAGCTGTGCCTCTACAGGTCCGACTACCACCAATCGGTAACATCGTCTCCACCGTCGTATCACTATACCTGCCGATGAAAGGATCATCACTCCAAATCCTCCTCAAGGGGTCCAAGAAGTGAATCTCCCTGTGTGTCAATAGTGTTACCACCACTGCTCGTCTCCGCTGCGTCCTCTGTGCCCCACACAAAGGTGAAGAATCCTTGGCCCCATACAAGGTGCCATCTGGTGGCCTGCCGATGCTACCTCCTCCGACAAGCTCCTGCCAAGGTGTGCTGACCACCCCGTGATCCCGTGTATGAATGTCATGCCAAGACAACCTAGGGAGTCTGCCCATAAACTGGTTGGCCACTGGAGCTGACCGAAGCTGCACATGCTCTACTACTAGGCCAACTGTACTCTCCAAGGCATAGTCAGCCGACCTGCCTGGGAAACGGTAGGTGATCCCACCTAGATCCCAATGCCAATCTGGGGTTCCTGTATTCCCCATGCATAGAAAATCCTGCTGAGCTACACTCGGATCCATCACTATCTCCATAGCCTGCTCCACCAAGTACCAACTCAAAATCTCTCACCATCCAACCTCAACATGTGGATGTTGTACCCTGTGCAACTCTGATCGTCTCATACCGCTATCCAAGTCAACATATGAGATCTGACTAGGTGGCTCTGCCTCTCTCTCTCCAACGGGAAGAGATGACCCAACAACACTGCTAGTCCCATCCATGCATGCATGAAGGGGAATGATCTGACGCTCCAACGTGCCCTCTGATTGTACCATCAGGGAATCCAGTCGTTCCCCAATGCGGACCAACTTGGCCGCCGACTTGGCACAAGTCACTCTCATACCCTCCAGCTCCTGGTCCTGCAACAAAATGGCCTCACGTACTGACGTGGCCTTCTCTCTCAAAACTCGAAGGTCCGTCCGAAGCCGATGATACCGCTGTCTGCGACCATCATCCAATACCTCTGTACCTGCTAGTGCCTCATCGAAGGTGGATATATCTCCTAACGCCTCACCCATCTGTCGTGTGCTGCTACCACCTGAAGACTCGGACACGACTCCGGTCATCACCTCAATGGATGGCTCTACTGAAGTAGGCTCTACCTTCTCCACTACCACATCAACCGACATGGCCAAGGAGGTCTCCAATGAGGGGGAATCCTGTGTCACACTAGGTGTAACCTCAGACTCCCTGCAATCCTGTGTGCCCTCATCCTCCAAGTGCAATGTTGCCACCTTAATGGCCTCCGACTGCGACATCTGGTTAAGCTGGAAATAGATGTCCAACTTTTCTACCCAAGACTTTGCCGAACTGTTTGATGAGCCATCAAACGTGGGCAAATGAAATCTGCTTGCTGCGCGGTGGTCGTCATAATGATGTCTGTGTCCCCTGTGATGATCACGGGGTCTACCATCACGCTGGAGCTGAACATAATCTCTAAATGAGATAAGATCTCTGATCGCCGGCCCGCGTGCCAGGTACTCTGCAATGTAGGCATCCATCTGGCCAGGGTCAACCTCCGGCTCCCGCTGTGCTGCTGCCCCTGTGTCTTCTGCTAGGAAAGTGGGCATAGTGGGTCGCGTGGGTGCATGCGATGCCATGATGGGGATAGCCTCACGCTCCGGCATATGGTGGGATGTGCCTGATCCCTCACCAACCTGAAAACCCCTTGGGGTTTCCCGCTGCCTAACCTCCAGCGCAGTGAGTCTCTGCCCCACCGTCTCCATCTGTCTCGACAGATCCTGTGCTGATTTGAGGAGCATCTCCCAAAATTCCTTCGCACCATCATCGCCTGCCATCGGCTCTTTCTGCTATGTGTCTACAGGCTCCTCATGAAACTGCACTGCTGCTCCAAGACTATACTGCTGCTTGTCTTCGTCCTCCGATTTACCCACTGAAAACGACTCAGAAAATTCTAGGAATTTGGGAAGGTGATCCTTGCCCAAAACTCAGAAAACCCAGAAAACGTTTCTTCTAATTCCAACCTTCAAAATTTGACCCTTTATATTTTGGCCCTTTTCCCAATTTCGTTTTTGGTACTGCAACTGCTATTGCTCTCCAAAGTTCCAGCAAACCTCTGTATGATCTCTTTCCCAATGTCATAGACCACAGGCTGAGCCAGAATTATGCTTTGATACCACTGTAATATCCCGAATAGGAAATAGACAGCAATACAAGCATACAACTATATAGAAAAAATGCCGGAAATAGAACATAAAGCAAGTACACATAAAATGCCAGGAATACTAAGCCATTTTATTAATCTGAGAATATAAATGGGTACAATGGATAATCAGAATAAGAGCACCTATCCTTGCACAAGGCAAGTGAAGAACCCTCTCGACGGGAAATGGGCCTTTCCTGAGAAGCTTGCGTCAGTGGCACGGAAGGCAGCCGTAAGGCTGCTGTGGCTATTTGGAGATAAGCGGATTTGGGGCTGATCCCCTCGCCGGAATGAGCTGGAAATCTGTAGATCACCTGTACTCACTACTCCGGACAAAACCTAGAAACCATAAACAAAATGGACCACCTCCGAAAATCACCCCAGAAACCCTCCTCAAGGAAAAACGCTGTCCCTCCAGGCCCAGCGCAGATGCCAAATGAAATATACTGAGATGGAGCCACAAACTCCTCAGGAAACTCTCCAACTGATAAATATTGAACCTCCACACCGAATAACACTGAATCTCCTGCAGAAAATCCCGCAATAGCACCCCTCCACCAAGAACGGTGTCCTCTCTCCTAGGGACTGCGCAGTCACCAAAAGAAGCCCAACTCCTCCGCAAAACAACAACCAAATCCTCCGCTAAAAACTGTAGAAAAGACCTTGCCCGAGTAGGCACTCGAAGTCCCCCGGGGCTAAGGGTGAGATCTCCGACCGGAGACACTCATTCGCACTAAACAGTGCTGCAGACAGGCTAAACAGCCAGCGTGCTCAAGAATACAGAAGTCTAGCTCAAATATCATCAACAACAAGAATGCCAAATGAAATGGCTTTCCCACCTTTTATAATGGTAGCTCTCCTCAAACCCTAACGTAGTCCCCCTCTCCCCACGTGCTCCTCATAAGTCTGCGCAGATGCTCCTAGAGGCTACGTGAGGCCTCCCTCATATGTGGTGTGGACCCCCAAGGCTCCCCTTTAAGTTATAACGTTGCTCCTACTAGGGAAGCACTTTATTTTATTTAAGTGAGTTGACCCCTCTTTTCTCACTTTTATTTATTAATTAACTATAGGCGGCAAAACTATACAAAAATCAAATATTCCAATTAGCGGTGCTAATTAGGAATATTACATGAAGCAAATGCGCAAGGTCCGAGGATGAAAGTAGTGGGACTCACGGGGTGAAAGGAACATCCTGCTGAGCCCCTCCGCCCCCCTCAAGATGAAGCACCGGCAGAGATCTTGGGTCCTACCAATGAATTGCCATTTGTTGTAGCCGCTACAACACCGTCCAAAATTTTGCCCCATTTAAAATTTCTGAGCCCCTGATCTTTCGGTAAAGATGGATTCTGATCCAGATCTAGTCTTTTAACTACCATTCGCAGAGTCGCAAAGCTCATTAAACCAAAAAAGTTACGACCATGCAACCTTGCGACTGGTCACGAAGTCTCAAGGTCACATGTTGATATAAAACATAAGAATTGTGACTATGCGACCGTGCGACCTTAGGGAAGGTGCAGACTTTACACAGAGCTCTTGAGAGGTTTAAATGAAGCTACGATGAGGACTAATAGATAATGGGCGAAGGTAGGAAAGACAACAATCAACCAAAAAGGAAATAGCAGGAGGATTAGGTGGGTAAGTTGCCTAATCCTCCTACTGTTTCCTTTTTGGTTGATTGTTGCCTTTCCTACCTTTGCCCATTATCTATTAGTCGTCATCTTAGCTTCATTTAAACCTCTCAAGAGCTTTGTGTAAAGTCTGCACCTTCCCTATGGTTTTACTTCTCTGCTTCCTCCTCTGAAAAAAAGCTCTCCTACACCATTCTGCCTCAATCTCCCTTCCTAGCCCACCTGGAGGAAAAGCCTCAAGGCCCAGATGTACTCTTTCCACTTGATGTGTTGCATGATTTCACCATTCATGTCCTTGCGGGCCTTAATCGCCACGAAACCCATCGACGGAGCCCTAGCGCGACCTAGCGACCTCACGACCCAGCAACTTGGTCGCTAAGTCGCATGGTCCATCCGCGTGACCTAGCGACCCAGCGACCTCGCGACCTAGTTGCAAGTCACCAAGTCGCTAAGTTGCGTTTCCCATATTTTCGACCCAAGCGCAACCTTACGACCTTGCGACCTTCTCGCCAAGTCGCAAAGTCGCCTTTCCTTGAAACTGTGCATCGAGGCGACCTAGCAACCCAGTGACCTGACCGCAAGGTCGCCAAGTCGTAGGTCTATCAATTTCCTTGGATAATAGTTAGCAAAGGTAGCAACAACCTAAAATATTTATAATTATGCCATCTGTCTTATCGTGGGATTGTTTCATGAATATGTCAGGGAACATCGAAGCCGAGCTCGAGTGTGTGTCCATCTCTTCGACCTCAAGCGATATGGGGACCCCGACAGTTCAAAAGAGAAACAAGAGTCCTGAAATAGAAATCTCAGAAGAAGAAATGCCTCCTTCACCTCCCCCTATCTATGGAGACATTGTTTGTGTGTTCGGGAAAGGAGATAGCATGAGTTGCTATTAGGTATACCAGGAGTTCACAAAGCTTGAGTTCCCAGAATATCTCCCAGACCGACAGGTATATATTCAGGTCAAGAGGTCCAAGCTCCACTATGCAAGCGCCCATCCACCCATATTTCCATGTGCAGAGATTATTGAATGGATCCTGCAAAAGGTCGACTCCAAAATTTGGGTCATTCGAGATCATTCGGGGAAATCATTTGCTAATTTGAAGGGGACGGACAGAAGTCTACTACGCACTCCCTACCAGAGAGCAAACCTTCAACGCCGAATGGGCTACCACTCATGCAATTCCCATACCAGAGACCTTGAAGGGATGGTGGGAGGATTCAGAAAAGTTCAGGTTTAGGAAGGACCAGGAGTATAAAACGGAAGGCCTCAAGAAAGTCTACAAGTTTGTGGCGGCAATGATGTGTAGGATATATGGCTGACCCGATGCCACTACTTTCAATGGTACTTGGGTCTCTCTCATGTACGATGTCACTACATATGGCACCCGCTTCAACTGGGCCAACCTAATAGTAGCAGCCCTCAGGTCTAACATATCAGCAGTGCAAGCACCTGAAGAAGGATGTTTGTCCGAGTTTTATATGGCTTCCTACCTGTTGGACGCGGTATGCGCAAGATGTCAATTTACAGGATGGCCTCATAACTGGGATGTAGAGCATGGCGGATCGATCCATAAAGAGTTAAAGGTGTTTTGGGCCTCCAAGTACAAACAAGATATGGAGTCGATCGTGCACAATTTCATTCCTGCTCTCTACAAGAAACTGTTTGGCAAAGATGCCCCATGCATGTCCAAGCGAGCCATGCAAACAATAACCCGAGTGGCCAACTGGTTTCCCATCACCCACAGTGCTTTCATCAGGGTCTTCGAGTCATTCAAGGCACCTCACGCGTTGCCCGAGTTCGTCACCAATAAACTACTCTTGCAAGAAGTGTGCTACCAGATGACGAGCGGGTTTTCTAAGGTCCTCACCAAGGGCAAGAAAAAGCCATGGCCCACTCTCCCACTTACTATAGGCGCTTATACGGTTAGAGATTTCAAGGAAGTAGAAGCGGAGGTTGAAGAAACCAAGGGCTTTCATTTTGCGCTCTTAGCACATAGATCATATGATCCAGAAAGGATCGTTCCCGCACATTGCAAATGGGCCAAATTCAAATGGAATTACCAACACATGGAATGCCCTGTTGAAGAACAAACTAAGAAATGGTATAATAAGGATAGGGAGGCTGCACCAGAAGATTCAACTGATCAGGAAGGACAGAATGATCAAACCACGGAAGAAAGGGGGGACATGCTAGGAGGACCCTCGCCTTCCAAAGCCAAAAAGCAAAGGACTGATACAGGCAGTAGCCTCTCTAAACGGCAGCAGGAAAAAAGAGACATAGAGGCTAAGGCACAGCAAGAGGCCGAGAAGAAGGTAAAAGAAGAAGAAGCCAAAAGGGCCCAAGACACCCTAGCACATCAGCAAGAAGAAGACAAGCAAAAGAAGCAAGCTAAGAAGCAGGCAGAAGAAGCCCGAAGGAAAAAAGAGGAAGAGGAACGCAACAGGAAAGAAGAGGAAGAGCGGAAAGAGGCTGAGCGCAAGCTAAAAGAAGAGCAGGACAAGGCAGAAGCTGAGCGCAAGCTAAAAGAAGAGCAGGACAAGGCAGAGGCTGAGGAGAGAAGGAAGAAGAGAGTCAGAAGTCACAGGAAGATTCTTCCAAGGAAGCAAGGGGAAGCAGGACACCACCCCCAGAGACAGGGAAACAGAAAGAGTTGCCACACATTGATGTACCTCAGGAAACCCCTATGACGAGTGTGTGTTTTCCTCTCTCATACCTTGGCACCTCGGAGGAGCAGGAGGATGAGGTCTTGGATCTGACAAGGTTGACCTACAACCAATTCACGCACAAGATCAAGCAAGAGAAAAGGAAATGCCTCATGCAGAACCCGGTTGCGCCTCTCGCAGTGACAACAGAAAAGGACATAGTCTTGGACACCAGGACTAATCCTATTATGATCGCATCAGCAGGGACTGCCTTTGCGGCAGCCACAAAAGAAAATGTTAGCATAATGAGTAGAGAGATTTTGTCTCTGCAAAATAGGCTACAGGTCTCTGAGCAGAAGGCAGCTCAGTCAGAACAAGATAAGAAGGTGCTAGAGGAAGAAATCCAAAAGCTTCATCTCACAACCACCCAAACCAACGAAGTGTCACTTACCATTCAAAGGGAGCTGGTCACTCTGGAAGCCACCATGAAGCAAGTGTATGAGGAGATGTTTACAATAAAGCAGACAGTCGCACCACTGCTGAAAGCACATCAGAAACCAGGAGGAGAACTGCACAATTGAAGGAAGCCTCCACTGCTTTGGACAACGTGCTAGAATGGTCAAACATGTATTCGCAGGCCCCTGACACCCTTTCTAGGAAGGATTGGGTTTGCACCCAGAACGACAAAGTTCAGATCCGAATGAAGGTACAATCCAAAGATAAATTGGTCAAGGATCTAGAGAAAGTGATGTCCGCATATGAACATCTGATTAGCGGCATTGATTCAATGGCCGAAGTACACCACATTCCTTCTTTGGGTGCATTAGACAAGGAAAAAACAAGGGGAGAGGTTTCCCGGGACATTCAAGCAATCCTACAACTTATGAAGCAAGCAACTACTTCCCAAGATCTTCTAGCGTCACAGGAAAATCTCATTCAGTTCATCGTTACACCAGTCCGAATCTATACCAAGTTGGCTTCTCTATCCAATCAGATCACGGTAAAGAGGCGTACCTTGGTCCCGGATGCTCTTGAGTGCCTTCATAGATTAAAAGAAGATACTACCCAAGTCACTCCAGTTGCTACAGATTATCAAGCATGGCAAAAGTACCTCAAAGAACAGCAGCAGATAAACGTATCAGATCTCACAATCACCCAATTTCTTCCTTGACCAAGGAAATGGCACAGGTCGCAGGTCGCAACAGACAAGGGATCGCAGGTCGCATCCGAAGCTGGGTCGCAAGTCCCAAATGCCTCTCAGGTCGCAGAACATGTCAACAGTCGGGAATGTGAAAAGTCAGGGACACTCAAGGGTCAATTTTGTTCTATAAGTACTCCCTCTGGGGAATTGTAATGGACCTTTTTCTTGGACACCAAAAGGAGCAGAGAGAATTGTATAGCATTGAATGCATATTTCTGAGAATGAATACAAACAAGTGTTTTGATTCCACTATTGGATCTGATGGGGACTCGTGTGTTAACATTATGAATATTTTTGTCTCATGTATTGGCTATCTCTTATGATTAATTGATCTGCGTTTTCTGCTTATGTCATTTACACGTTTAAACTCACTTGATGTGTTAATGGTATGGGGATATTTAATTAAGAGAAGTTGACAACTTCGTTATTAACATTATCTTATCTTTCAGAAAATGCTTAAGGAATTGAAGGGTGTTTTAACCATAGAGAACTATATATTTTGTGGTTCGAACAACTTTTACAAGCATGACCCTAAAGATGTGTTGCTAACAACATTTCCTTCGGCTGCATGCTTTAACTCGCTTTGCTATTTGTAATGTTTTATGTTCATTGAGACTCATCAACCATTTGTCTTGTATTGTTCGAGCAACTGTGTGTTCATAGGTTTGCAGGGCTCGTTCTTCGTCCAAGAAAAGGAATATTCAGCAGTAGCCAGACCCACACCCCGAACGGGATCCCTATCGAAAACGATTTAGAGTCTGATTGGGAATTTATACTAGGGATATCCCCTACTATTGGCCGGACATTCTTCCCGTCAGCAGCTCCCTACGAAGAAGATCATACCATCAATAGGGTACCAAGTTCCAACTTATCATCTCCCGCCAATCTATCTCGAAAGAAGAATCCAATGTAGTGACATCTGCATATGGAACACGTCTAGAGTGTTGTTTCCAGGCCATACTCAACTCATGTTGCTTTGTACCCCCTGTCAACGAGAACTGCTTGAAAAAGAAGGCCCCTCTCTCTATAATAGGCCAAAGTGGGCAAGATATGTTGCAAGCCCCGTCGATCTACTCCTAGAGAGTGCTGCTCCATGAAAGTATTGTAATCTCGCTAACTATATGTGCATCTACCAGCACCTCATCAATTGGTCAGCCCAAAGATGGATGCACCACCATCTCCAACAGCTCCTCCCTCTCCTCATCAGAGATGTCATACTCTTGCTGTCTACTAGCCTCCTGTAGAACCATCCCATCAACCTCCAACATCTCCTGAGGATAAGTATCTGCAACTACTGTCACCGTACTAAATGTCTGTGCACATTTCTGCTCCTCCTCAATGGCTAACCCCAAGGTTAGCCGCATATCCACCAACGACTCAATGTGACGTCCATCTAGCTCTCCCCCAAAGGACTATCATGATATGCATAGCCTCCTCCTCAGCTGACTCTTGCTCCACCATATGCTGCTCTGGTTGAATCATCACAAGTGACTCATCATCATGAATATCTCCCATAGAGTCCCCTATCTACTCACTCTACACACTGGAATACAAATTCGGCCTACTGTCATCAACTCCACATGACTGCTCCTACTCCCCAGAAGCACCCTCATATGACCCCATGGACTCATCCAAAGAAAATTCCTCATCTTGACATACAGAAGAAATGTCCTCCTACTCTACCTCTACCACCTCATCTGCATCTCTCAAGCATGAGTGGTCAGGTCCCCAAAGTTCTTTGCAGATGAAGCAAAATCCCTTCCTCCTCAACTCGTTCTTGCTACCTGATCCTCCAAATTGGAGCAAGTCCTCCCTGGTCAACTGTCTTGAATAGCCCAACGTTTTGCTCAACCAGCCCTTGGGCTAGCTCATAAGCAGCAGGTGAGACAAACTTCTCTCTCCTCCAAATGATCAACAACCTAGTCTGCAGCTCCCGGCAAATGGTATCACGGTTTCTCATGCATGACGACATGATGGACTGCATGTGTGTTATGACTATGTCAGGATGATGTCTCCTAATGCTGAAGAAGCATTGGAACATTTGCAGAATCAAGCCATCACACTAAAGATCAAACATGATGTCATATGTCCTGAATGTGGTCATACCTCCTAAAACCTCAAGCTTCTTCCCAAAGGTGGAGCCTTCATTGTTGTCCAAATCCTGAAAAGTCCCCACTACTAACTTGAAAAATTCCCTCATAACATCATCATTGAAAGGAGCTATAGGTGCGGTCAACCTCATATTGTTAGTGAGTAATGATGCAACTGGAATTCTGAACCCCTCACAAGGTTCTTCCAAGAACTTGGGTTGTATAAGAGAAAGCATATTAGGTTTTAGGGCCCAAATTAGTTTCTTCCCTTCTAACTGGCTTACTTTGGAAAGGAGTTCATTAAGTTCATCAAGTTTGGAAAGAACTCTCCATGTGATCTTCATGTGCTTCAAATCTGTTGCAAGCTCAAATATTTTGTGTACTATTTCCTGCCCTTTTTGCACATCCCTTGGTTGTTCTCTTTAAAGAATGGCATAGACCCCCTTTGAGAAAGGTTTGTTGTTCTACTTGGGTTGTTGGTCCATAGGAGCATTGTGGCTTAAGACATCAACTGTTGTATTGTTATGTTGGTTTAGGAGGTGTCTTACAAACTCCATTGTTCAGCAACATATACGAAAATAGTAGTGGCTTAGCTACAATCAATTAGCAATAAATATGACAATAGAAAGCTACTACATCAGCATGTGAAGACGCAAATATACTCTAGCAGCCAATTTCGCTCACCCCTTAAGACATTGATTGATCATTACAACATCAGTGTTTGACTTAATAGACAACGTATAGACAATCTCAGCGCAAGACACTTTACGGACATGTTATCTCCAATGACAGTTATACAAGAGCATAACTCAACAATACATTCTCACCATTAGCATGACATAGTTTAAGACTTATCCGTGAAAACTGTGACAGTAGTTAAACCCTCTCACCGACAATCAAAATGCACTCAACTATACATCACTAAACTCGACATCATTTTCAAAAGATTCAATTTCATGTCATTCATACAATGTTCACGGGTTGGTGGGTTTGTGTGAGATTTTTGGTCAATCATTTGGACATTAGAAACAAAGAGAAATCACGCAGACTTATACATGCTTAAGATGCGCTTCCTCCACATACTCGTCCTGGAAACCTGGAATCAATTATGCCTGTCTCAGAAAATTACTTCAGATATGCTAAATATGGCTCCTTCATGAACTGAGTTACACTTAGGCGCTCGGTTCTGAGGATATATTGCTTCTTATGTTAAATGGGCTCCCAATTTTCAACCCTTTTACGTTCAGTGCAATGGATCTTCAATAATCAACTCCAGGGTCAGATATTGAGTTGTGGCTTCAGTTAATAATGGAGCACAGTACGTCCCTTTTCTACAACATAAGGAACCAACATCAAGCCATAAAATTGTCTCTCTTTTTATTTTCATTTTTTGGCAGTGAGTCTGACAACTGGCATAAGGAAGATTGACTTCTAACCCTTGCAACTCTCCCCAAATGGCGTTGATCTGTAACCACGATATTCCAAATCTCTGAGTAATGAGTAATTCTGGAGTTGTGAGTGGTGTCTCCTTTCTTTTTGTTATTTTTATTGTTTCTCCTCAATGCATACGGCTACGACGTCGATTCTTAGCAGTGGTTCGACTTTTGGAAAAATTAAACTTACCCCACATGCGCACCATGCCACTAATTTATTTTTATGTGCACAACCTTTAGCAGAACTTCCAAACTACCCGCTCCTTTCACCTGACATCCTTGGCATCACTTCCACGAGACCTCAGCTTCTAGGTGACAAGATGACATTGATCCTTCCCGACTTGATCAAGTCAATTTCTATAGCATATCGATGGCACGTCGTATTTTCTCATTCATTGTAAGCCGTCACTCGCTGCACCCAACCGGGTGCCCAATGTGCTTCCAATGTGGCCTATCCTCTACACTCCCTTACCACGAGAGCTTGGACTGTCACATTACTTTAATATTTGTATTATATGGGTCGATCACAATGGAAATTTGGCGTGCGTAACATTCTGACGGAGCCCACAAATTTTACTCAACCGGTAGTCCATGAGCATGTTCCATCTAGCGATTGTTTCAAGCACTGTGTCGACCAAGCTATGGGAGTTGTCCCTTCCAGCAATCACTCCGACTAGACTAGGAGAGCAACGGGTCACTCAACCCCACAATTGACAACTCGTTGTGAGTTGAGTCTGTCGATTGAAACTTCCCACGTAATGTAACCTCCCCACAGATGGTGCGGCAGCCACGATTCAATGCCCAACTTGGCCTCTGGACCCCACACTTCTAATTTCGGTCTGAAATATGTCGCTTGCCAATATATTGGATCTATAATTCTCGGCCCCACCACTACAATATCATGTAAATTGATAAACTTGTGATCGAATCATGCACCCGATGAGCATGATGTTTATTCAGCTCGATCACGGCAGCTTGATTGAATTGCTCAGCTCTCACAGCTACTAGTACCTTTGGCTAATGAATGGTATTTGGTTTCAAAAAGAATATTTCAATGGACTCCTTTACATAGTCACCCAACTTCATTAATTTATTACAACCTCAACAAACCTCAGCAATGACACTCATTTGTCTCCATGGAGGGTTCGACCTTCTCCAAATTAAATTAAACTTGGCCCTTGCATCCTACAACAAATGATCATGGTCTGGAGATTTGACATGAAACCCTCAGGCTGGCAGAAACACTAGCTCTGACACCACTGTAATATCCCAAACGGGAATTTGGATAGTAGATACTAGAAATAAACTTGAGCAGCAAGATAAATGTAAATAGACACAACCAACAAATAATACACAATGGATGTCGATAAAATCACTGAGCCATTTTATTAATTGTAATATCCCGTTTCGGGGATATCTCTAAAACACAAACAAACTCCAACCAGAGATGGACTGGGAGGGCGTTTACTAGATATTTCACCTCTGTGAAGAGGGTGAGATCTGGAGGCTACCTGGCCCTTTCCAGACTCTGTCTAAGAGTATGAAATAAACACACCAAGTGGTATAGAACTAGAATGCCCGAAAATACATAAAGATAACAGTAAAGCAGACATACAATAACATAGATAGAATGTACGACAAATCATCTAGAAATATAGAGAAAGAATGCTAAGCCATTTTATTATACTGAGAAATATAATGAAGTACAATAGGTGATCAGAGTGATGGCACCTAATCTTGCTCAAGGCAAGTGAAGAAATACTCTCAGAATATCAAGAAATGGATGTTCTCTGAACTGCGTCCCAGCTGCTGGAAAACTGCCGTGTAGCTGCTACTGCTGAACTGAACTGATGACTTAGGGCTGATCCCCTCACCGGAATGAGCTGAAAATCTGGAATCCACCTCTGCTCATCAACCACAACAAAACCCAGAAATCATATCTGAAATGGCTGACCCCCGAAAATCACCCCCTTGGGGAATTACGCTGCCCTCCAAGGCTCTGTGCAGAGGCTGAATAGGAACAACTAAAATACGGCCTCAAACTCCACCAAAATCCTCCCAAAGGCAAAGGCTGATCCTCTGCTCGATCTCCAGGCTCAAAACCCCTACAAGAAACTCAATCCGGAGCTCCTCCTGAATGGACTGCGTCCTCCCTCTCAATGACTGTGCAGTCTCTGAATGCACAGCTCCACAACAAAACCCAAACACCAATCCTCCCACAAAACGCTGAAGAAACTACGTTGCCCTAGCAGGCACTCGAAATCCCCCGGGGCTAAGGGCGAGATCTCCGATCGGAGACACTCAACGCACTAAACAGTGCTGCAGACAGGCTAAGCAGCCAGTGTGCTCAAGAAGTCAAAACGACCAGCTCAATATCATCAACAACGAATCCAGAAATGAGGAGGCTCTCCTCCTTTTTATAACAATGCGCCTCTCTCAACCCTAGGCCCCACCATCACCTACGTAACCTCCATTTGGCCCATGTTGCCAACTAAACTACGCTGTCATGGCCCACGTAGTCTAAGTGGGTCCCCCCTCTACGGGGTCTCTTGGCCCCCCTTGGCCCACTTAAGTCACAACGTTGAGTCTACTAGGGAGTGCACTTTATTTTAGTGAGTTATATTCTCCTTTCACCCACTTTATTTATATTTTAACTTTATAAAAGCAAAAATTAGACAAAATTAATATTTCCAATTAGCTACTGCTAATTGGGAATATTACAGTCCTCCCCGCCAAAAATTGCTTGTCCTCAACCAATGCCTGAATAACATCCTCTCTAGCTGATGCTCCCCACCATCACTGTAAAATGTGCCTAGGTCCTAGATGCACCACTGAATCTTCCCTGTCCTCTGTATCACCCTGATATGGAGGGATCTCTCAATGTCGAGATCCCAAACTGATCTCTCACTGTACCAGCGAACAAACAATCCTCCCGGATCCCAATGCCACCATGGCCTATCATCGCCCAAGTCCCACGACTCAGGTTGCGCACTACCTCTGGCTATAGCTGATGCCCCATGAAGTGAAGCCCGCCAACAAGCATCAGTGCTCCCTGGCTCCTGCTGTGCTGTACCTCTAACTGTATAAGCTGCCCCACCAACTGCATACCAACTCATCACCTCTCTCCAATCCAAGTCCTGACTCAATCCCATGCTGATCCTGCTCTCCTGAAATCGGGATGGTGTGCTGAAGAAATGATGACCTGGGCCCCACTGCCAGCTGGAATCTGTAACATCTGCTATGTCTAAGGGCTCCTGCTCTGTTGTGCTCCCTACAAAGAAAATCGTACCATCACGAGGGTACCAACTCCTAATTTCCTGCCAATCCATCCTGGAAGAAGAATCTAATGTAGCAACAACTGTATATGGTACACGCCTGGAGCATTGTCGCCAGCCCGTAATCAACTCACACTGCTCTGCCCTGTCTGCCAACGAAAGCTGCCTGTAGAAGGAAGCCCCTCTCTCGATAATGGGCCAAAGTGGGCAAGATGTGCTGCAAGCCCCATTGATGTATTCCTGGAGAGTACTACTCACTGAAAGTAATGCAGCTCGGCCGACTGTACGTACATCTATCTGTACCTCATTAATCTGTCGGCCCAAAGATGGATGCTCCACCATCTCCAACAACTCATCCCTCTCATCGGGAATGTAAAGCTCCTGCCGTCCCCTAGCCCCCTGCAGAAATATCCCATCAACCTCGAACATCTCTGGAGGATATGGATCTACAACTGCTGTCACCGTACTCGATGTCAGTGCATCTGACTGCTCCTCCTCAATGGCTGACCCCAAGGTTAGCTGCATATCCATCACGGACTCGATGTGAGCCTCCATCTGGCTCTCCCCCAACGGACTATCATGCATGATGTGCATAGTATCCTCCTCTGCTGACTCAGGCTCCATCATATGCTGCTCTGGCTGAATCGTCACAAGTGACTCATCACCCAGAGTATCTCCCTTAGAGTTCCCTGACTGCTCACCCTGTACACTGGAATGCAACTCCGGTCTACTGTCATCATCTCTACATGACTTGCTCTCGCTCCCCAGAAGCGTCCTCAACTAATCCTATGGACTCACATAAAGAAGATTCCTCACCTTGGCATACAGAAGGAATGCCCTCCTGTTCTACCTCCGTCACCTCATCTGCAGTGAATATGCCATCCACCCTCTCAATAGTGTGTTGAGACTTTGTCTGGAGCCCAGACACATACTGGGATGCTACCTCTGCTATACCCAGTATCCTCTGCTCATGCATGGTCTCGACATGCCCTGAGAAAAGAGTGACGCATGTCTCCCTCATGACCTGCTCCCAAATCGTAGGTTCAGCGATGACTGATGTGCCACCCCTGCAGAGAATCATCTCATCCCCTGACCTGTGGCTATCAACTAGCGCACTGACCCAGTGCCATTGCTGAGAAGTCTCTCCCCTAGTGTGCTAAGTGCCATCCAAATATCTTGGGTGAGCCTCGTGTACCCCGCTGCTCATGCCCAAAGTGCCAAAGGACAACAACAAAATCGACTGTGCCCGTGAGTGATGTAGAAGAGGGTCGGGTGCGTGAGTCCCCACAGATACCGTAAAGTATCGCTCATTTGTCTCCTCGTCGATCTTGGGTGAAATACCCCCAAAGGTAAGCCCAGTGTCCCTGTCCGTGAGTCTCCTTGGAGGCAATGCTCTACGACCTTGCTGTGCAGCACCATACGCCCTCGCATACCACCGATCATCCATGTATTCCTAAACATGCCACTGCACACTGAGGCATACCCCTGTATACTGCTGGATACCCCCTACTACTGTTGTACCACCCTGTACCGTCTCGTGCCATGTCTGTGTCCAGGCATCGGTCACTCCCCGCGTGTTCTCAATGTGATGTAGGGCACTCCTACTCCACAATGCAGTCCCACACACTACGGTACACCACCATGCAACTCCATGTCCACCGGTAGTCCACTGCTCAATGCTAGAGGCTCCCACACATCCCTGGATGTGATGACCTAGAGTTGTGCCTCTACATGTTGGACCACCCCCAATCGGTATCATCGTCTCCACCGTCGCATCACTATACCCGCCGACGATTGGATCATCACTCCAAACCCTCCCCGAGGGGTCCGAGAAGTGAATCTCCCTATGTGTCAGTAGTGATACCACCACTTCCCGGCTCCACTGTGTCCTCTGTGCCCCACACAAAGGTGAAGAATCCTTGGCCCCATACAAGTTGCCATCTGGTGGCCTGCCAATGCCACCTCCTCCGACAAGCTCCTGCCAAGGTATGTTGACCACCTTGTGATCCCGTGTATAAGTGTCATACCAAGACAACCTAGGGAGTCTGCCCATAAACTGGTTGGCCACTGGAGCTGACCGAAACTCCCCTAGCGAATGCGCATGCTCTACTGCTAGGCCAACTGTACCCTCCAAGACATAGTCAACCGACCTGCCTGGGAAACGACAGGTAGTCCCGCCTAGATCCGAATGCGAATCTGGGGTTCCTGTATTCCCAACACCTGGAAACTCCTGCTGAACTACACCCGGGTCCACCACTATCATCATAACCCACTCCACTGGGTACCAACTCAAAATCTCTCACCATCCCACCTCAACATGTGGATGTTGTACCCTGTGAAACTCCGATCGTCTCATCACGCTAACCAAGTCAACGTATGAGATCTGACTAGGTGGCTCCGCCTCTCTCTCTCTAATGGAAAGAGGTGACCCAATAATGCTGTTAGCCCCGTCTATGCATGCCTGAAGGGGGATGCTCTGATACTCCGATGTGCCCTCTAGATGTACCATTAGGGAATCTAGCCATTCCCCAATGTGGGCCAACTTGGCCGTTGACTCGGCACAAACCACTCTCATGCCCTCTAGCTCCTCGTTCTGTAACAAAATAGCCTCTCGTACTGATGTGGCCTTCCCTTTCAAAACTAGAAGGTCGGCTCGAAGCTGATGACACTACTGTGTGCGACCATCGTCCAATACCTCTGCATCTCCTAGTGCCTCATCAAAGGTGGATACATCTCCTGGCACCGCACCCATCTGCCGCGCGCTGCTACCACCCAACAACTTGGACACTACCCCGGTCATCACCTCAATGGATGGCACTACTGGGGTAAGCTCTACTCTCTCTACTGAGATGTCAATCGATACAGTCAAAGAAGTCTCCAACACAGGTGACCCTTGTGTCATGCTGGGTGTATCCACATGCTCCCCATGATCCTGTGTGCCCTCATCCTCCAAGTGCAAGGTAGCCATTTTGATGGCTTCTCCCTCCATTGTTCGGTTAAGCTAGAAAGAGGTATCCAGCTTTTCCACCCGATCCCGAACCATGCAATCAGTGGATCCATCATACGTGGGAAAAGGTGTCCTCCCAGTGGTACGCTACAACTCTGAACTCTGCGTGCTAGACCCCCCACTGTTCCTTCCTCCTTCATCCTGCCTGAGATGACAGTAATCTCTGAAGGGCAAAGCCGCTCTGAAGTTTTCCCCCATGGACTGCCATACCCGGAAATAATCTGCAAAGGGTATATGATCATGTCGCCTACCTTGATCACTCGGTGCTGGAGGTAAGAATGTAGGCATCGTGATCCTGGTTGGCCTACTGAAGGCTGGTAAATGCTGGTCACACTGTAGTGAGACCCCCATATTTGCCACCTCTATTGCCTTTGGTGGGTAAGATTCTGCCTACCCTCTTTGTTCATAGAAAAATATCCCCACGACTTCTCTTCCGGTGTCATAGACAACTTGCTCCACAGGCTGAGCCAGGTCTATGAGCTCTGATACCACTGTAATATCCCATTTTGGGGATATCTCTAAAACACAAACAAACTCCAACCAGAGATGGACTGGGAGGGCGTTTACCAGATATTTCACCTCTGTGAAGAGGGTGAGATCTGGAGGCTACTTGGCCCTTTCCAGACTCTGTCTAAGAGTATGAAATAAACACACCAAGTGGTATAGAACTAGAATGCCGAAAATACATAAAGATAACAGTAAAAGCAGACATACAATAGCATAGATAGAATGTACGACAAATCATCCAGAAATATAGAGAGAGAATGCTAAGCCATTTTATTATACTGAGAAATATAATGAAGTACAATAGGTGATCAGAGTGATGGTACCTAATCTTTCTCAAGGCAAGTGAAGAAATACTCTCAGAATATCAAGAAATGGCTGCTCTCTAAACTGCGTCCCAGCTGCTGGAAAACTATCGTGTAGCTGCTACTGCTGAAATGAACTAATGACTTGGGGCTGATCCCCTCGCCGGAATGAGCTGAAAATATGGAATCCACCTCTACTCATCAACCACAGCAAAACCCGGAAATCATATCTGAAATGGCTAACCCCCGAAAATCACCCCCTTGGGGAATTACGCTGCCCTCCAAGGCTCTGCGCAGACGCTGAATAGGAACAACTGAAATACGGCCTCAAACTCCACCAAAATCCTCCCAAAGGCAAAGGTTGATCCTCCGCTCGATCTCCAGGCTCAAAACCCCTACAAGAAACTCAATCCGGAGCTCCTCCTGAATGGACTGCGTCCTCCCTCTCAATGATTGCGCAGTCTCTGAATGCACAGCTCCGCAACAAAACTCAAACACCAATCCTCCCACAAAACGCTGAAGAAACTACCTTGCCCGAGCAGGCACTCGAAGTCCCCCGGGGCTAAGGGCGAGATCTCCAATCGGAGACACTCAACACACTAAACAGTGTTGCAGACAGGCTAAACAGCCAGCGTGCTTAAGAAGTCAAAACGACTAGCTCAATATCATCAACAACGAATCCAGAAATGAGGAGGCTCTCCTCCTCTTTATAACAATGCGCCTCTCTCAACCCTAGGCCCCACCATCACCTACTTAGCCTCCATTTGGCCCACGTTGCCAACTAAAATGTGTTGTCATGGCCCACGTAGTCTAAGTGGGTCCCCCCTCTACGTGGTCTCTTGGCCCCCCTTGGCCCACTTAAGTCACAACGTTGAGTCTACTAGGGAGTGCACTTTATTTTAGTGAGTTATATTCTCCTTTCACCCACTTTATTTATATTTGAACTTTATAAAAGCAAAAATTAGACAAAATTAATATTTCCAATTAGCTCCTGCTAATTGGGAATATTACATTAATCCACGAGAAATAGTACATCAACATGAAGGAATAGTGGAACCAGAGCTTGCCAAGCAAGTGGAGAAAAACCCATAAAAGATCTCTGACCCAACTGATGAATGGCACTGGCAATTATATAAATGGCTCAGCGAGAAGACTCTTGCAAATCGGCTACGTTCAAACTGATCTCTCCAAACTAATCTGCTCTGATGTTGAAATCGGCCCTCCCAAAACTAAACTGTTGCACTCTCCCTCCAACAACAACTGCCACTGAATCAAGTAAAAAACGATGAAGCACCAATTGAGGATTTGAATGATCCTCACTCCAATATCCCTAAAGCTCGGTGAAACTCTTGAATGAAGTCTCCTCAAAGAGAGTTGGGTTTCCGTCCAACACTCGACAACATACCCGAGGGTTTTCGTCCTGGGGCTACTGATGGAGTAGAGGACCGGGTTCTCAACCTCACATACAAGAAAAGATATCAAATCCAAGATATTCCTCAATGGCCTCCTCCTCTTCTTTTATAGATCTCGTGGATCGTTCTAGATCCCTATTTTATTATTATTTTAATCATAGAGCACTTTTCCCTCTTATTTTCCAATTAAAATATTCATTTTTAATGCAGGAAAGAGTAAATCAGCTAACATGTCTCCTCAAGTCACTGAAACTCATGTCCAACCACCCCATCATGTAGGTATTCTCGTCCCAATTCTAACAAGCTATTACACTAAGGTGTTTTATCACGTATTCATCCTAGAATGCCACCTTGAGTGTAATTAATTGAGTTAAGCCCAAAAATAACTCAGTTTTTCGAAAGTTGTCAGAATGCACCGGAACGAAAGGCAAACAGTGCGGATGATGGAATATATCAAGTGAATGCCACCGGTCCTCATAAAAACTCCTCAAAACTCCTCCAAAATGCCTTTGGGCCCGCTAATGACACCAACCTGTACATGTGACCTATCTGCTGCCAACTCTGGAAGTCCATCCTAACCCTGTCATAGGTGACACCAAAAAAAGGAATATCACATCAGCACCTTAGCTCTGATACCATGTTGAGAATTTGGTAGGGCAGTGTTTAATTCAATTCTCTTACTTGATAACTACCTGTGTTATACTTGTTATGCTTCTATGGCTTAGATCTTATCTTCATTAGCTTATTATGTTCTTCATCAAGTCAATCATCAAAACACAAGAGACACAGAATTTTGGCTCTTCAAGCCAGGGCCAAAACCTCTCCCTCTTGGAGAGGAAAACTTGAATGTAATTCTTCTTCTAGATCTTCAATTGACAAGTACCATGACCATGACACTAACCCTTGACACCAATATGCTACCAAGATCTTGTCTCTACTCTTTCTTGGCTCCTTATGTTGATCTCCTTTTGCTGCATCAAGTTGCACCGTATTGCACCAGTACTAGGGACTGAGCTCGACCTCTAGTGAATCCTTTCTCAGTCTTCTTCTCTCTAATACTCTAGACCAAGATCCCCTGACCTTGTTGCAGAAAGTTCTTCCTCGCACTTCCTTTCAGCACTTGATGATGCTCTCTTCCTGAAGTGATCTTCGGCCTTTCCTTTGCTAGACAACCTTCATAATTGTGGTGCATTCCTCCTTTATGCATTTTAAACCATGTTCTTATTACATACTTTAACCCAAGAACATACCCTTTATCTTCACCAAGATGTGACCTTTCTTCGCATTAACTGCAATCTTGAATTGACATTTGTTCTACCTCAGAGATGTGAGGTAAATTCTTATCCAAAACAGTGATGTATTTTCCTTATTTCTTGTGTTGAATGGTCCCTTCTATCTTTGTTGGAAAGTCACCCTTGTACGCTTGTAAGCACAGAACTGATCGAAACTTTTCCTTGTCTGGAATCTTAGAGATGTTCGAACTTCATGATGGTGAATGAGGCTGCAGACTTGTCTATATATAGGGACAGTCTTACCTTCTCTAGGCCGACCTCATCATCTACTATAAGTCCGACTTGTCAAGGAGGTGTATCTTCCATATTTGAGCCGACTTACATGGAGCATTTAGACAAGGTCTTGGAGCATATTATTTACATCAATAATTGACCTTCACAAGTGTAACACTTCTTCATATACATGACTCTTTAATTATATATATTTATGACAAGATGACAAACCCCTAAAGACATCAAGAAGAAGTCTTTGACCTATAATAAAACTCCCTGCTCATGAAACCCATGAGTCAAGCATTTACAAAATACATTTTATTATCTTTGTCTTCTTCATTACATAAATTCATAAATACAAGTCATTATGAAGACTGAACCTAGTTACACTTTCCAATATTGTGGTTGCAATGTAGATAATTCACTTCACATTTTTTTTGGAAGTTCATCGGGGCCTTTAATATCTTCATCAATATTAACATTCTTTACTCTAAGAGCACCCTTCACATCAAATTTATTTTAGGACTAGCATGAGAGATGAGTTAGAAAGTTTATCAATTTCTACATTGAAGGACATTTTTCAACAACATCAAGATCAAAGCTAAGTTACTAAAGGTTGATCATCTAGTGAAATTTATTCTTGACGATTTATTTCATACCCAAAAATTAAATTAACTCCAACAAATTAATATTTGTGAAAATTGTTGAATAAAAAATGCATTGGAATTTAACTAAAATAATTTGTAGCGGGAATATACTAGAAAATCAGTCACAAAACATAGCAGAAATTTTTCCAACAAATTCTCCTTCACTTTTCTATTACTCAAGAAAGCTAGGGCCTCCTTTAAAAAGGAAATCGACCCATAGAGAATACACAAAAAATACAGTAGTGGAACATAACAACTCAACTCCCTTATAAATTTGGCTTGCACATGTATTGGCAATCCTTTACAATATTCAGCACCCCTGTAGTAATTCAACCTCCTCCCATGTATGGCGTCAACCCTGTCAGCCTCTCCAAACTCTTGTCCTACCTACTAGAACTCTCGCTCAACCTGCAAACACATGCTCACACAAATCTAGTAGCTACACACTTTTCATGACTCTTCAGTCTTGAGTCTCTCACTCGCTTAAGAAAATCACTCTCTCAAAAATGTATGTCACTTCACCTCTCCCTTAGGTTTCTTTTATAATTTTCATTAAGCCAAATACCTAACCCTCAATCGCCAAATTGGTGGAAGGCTAGGATTAAATCCTAACTTATTTAGATCAACAATAGAGATTAGATCTAATTCACTAAAATTAATTGAATTCATTTTTCATTATAAAACTTATCTTAATAGCCAACATTAATTCATTAATGAATTAATGTGTTTTTCGTAAGTTAAACTTAGGAAATAAATCATAAAAGTCACTTACTCAACATGAGCAAGTACCTAACACTGAGGGTTAGCTCAATTGGTCAAGTCCACATCATTAAAGCGCCTTTGCGATTGAGAGGTCAAGGGTTCAGTTCTCTTGACACTCTTGGGGTTATAATTCGTGGTTGATGTTGATTTCTATAACATCAGAAAGTGCTCTAAGTCTCATTTTTGGTAGAGAGGCTTAGACATCAGTTATCCAGAGAACCCAGAAATTGTTTGTGGAAATTCCACTCGGATATCACTTTATTAAAATAATTAATTATTTTAATGCAGACCCTAAGTTTAAACTTAGGGAAATTAAATAATTAAAGGGTATTAATAGAGAAAAGTGTGAATCTTCTAGAAAATGAAGATCAAGTCATATTTTAATCTGAGCCATTGATTAACGATATAATCTTGGTCGTTGATTCATCAGCAAGAAGACTATAAGAAGAGACTTGAGGGCCATTTGGAAATTAAGCCGAGGACATTCTCAGTACCCGAAAGAAATCGATTCTGAAGCAAGAGAATTCAATTTCAGTGGGTGAGATTGTAGAGGCAGGGTTGCAGAAGCAAAAGGAGGAGGGAGGAGTTAGTTATCGGGAAGCAGAAACCAGGAGGATGAAGGGAAGGGTGAGTTTATCAGCAGCAGGAACCCCTCCACGCAAAATCACGCAGTCCAAGGAGAGACTGCGCAGATCTCTCACGCTGGATGATGCAGACGGTGAAGGAGGTCACCTCGAGGGTCTGAAATTTGTCTGGAAGGTCCAGAAAATTCAGCCAGGTTTTTGCAAATTTTATCTGCTCATCAGACTCTTGTAAATGTACTTTCCATTTCTGAAGATAAATATAAAACCCTCGTCTGCTGCACAGGTTTTCCCACATTGGGATTTTCCGGGGATAGTTGTCCAAAAATCACTGTGTTCATGTGGTTGTTTCTATTGTGCTACTTGTGTAAATTATCTTTCTATTCTTATGCTCTTAATGATAGTGAAGATCTGCAAATGTGTTTATTTCGGAATTCACTGAAGCATCTGTAAATAACTTATCTCATAAGTAGGAGAAATAAACCAAGTATTGCAGAAATATTTTCCTCCTGAAAATGACACATGGTATCAGAGCAAAGGGCTAAAAACAGAAAGGGAGGATCTGCCATGGACCAAAGTTCCATCATTCGGAAGTGTTCACGCAGTCAAAGGGACTCACACAATCCTCCAGAGCACGCGGAAATGTAGAGAGAACACGACATGAAAGTGTTAGCATCCAGACTAGAGGAAGATCTTGCTTGTGTGTCAAGAACAGCTCCTCCAAGTGTTTGGTATATTGACAGTGGAGCATCTGCTCATATGACGGGGGTTCAAGAATGTTTTTCGAGCTACCAAGAAGAATAGATGAATTTCCAAATAACTATGGGAAACAAGGCAAAATGTACCCCCATCGGGAGAGGTACCTAAACATTTCAGACTGAGGATGGCAATAAGATTTGAGCCACGAATGTTCTGCATGTACCAGTGTTGGGGATGAATTTACTCTCAGTGTCTCAACTTTAGAACTAGGGCTATGACGTATACTTTATTCGAGATAAGGTGTATGTCAAACACCCCAACTGGAGCAAAAAAACACAAATCGGAGTAAGGAGTCACAAGTTGTATAAGCTCCAGCTTGAATCTCCAGTGGCTCTGATTGGCAGTACAGACGACAGATATCTGAATGAATTATGGCAGAGAAGGATGGGGCATCTACATCATGGAGCCTTGGGGATTCTCAAAAACACTGTCATAGGGGCTCCTGAACTCAGCACGGAGAAAGACGAAGCTTGCAGGGGATGCGTACTAGGAAATTACGCTAAGGCAGCATTTCCAAGTAGCAGCAGCAGAGCCAAAGGTGTATTAGAGTTAATACACTATGACATTTGTGGTCCAATGTCCACAACTGCTCTCAGTGGGGCAAAGTACTTTGCCACCTTCATTGATGATCATTCCAGGAAAACTTGGGTCTATTTTTTGAAAACCAAAGATGAAGTCTTTGATCAGTTTAAAGATTTCAAAGCATTGGTGGAGAACTCTACAGGAAAGAAGATCTAAGATTTGCTGTCAGATAACGATGGAGAATATATCGATAAAGACTTCACAAATTTATGTGCAAAGGAAGGCATCAAGAGAGAATGGACAACTCCATACAATCCAGAGAAAAATGGAGTTGCAGAATGTAAGAATCGGACCATAATAGAAGTTGCAAGGGCAATGTTGTACAACCAAGATATGCCCAAATTCTTATGGGTAGAGGCCTGCAATACAACAATATATATTCAAAACAGAGTTCCTAATAGAGTTTTGGGGAAGGTAACTCCCGAGAGTGTGTTCACAGGTAGTAAGCCAAAAGTGAGCCACATCAGGATATTCGGCAGCATGGTGTACTGCCACGTTCCATATGAAAAGAGAAAGAAGTTGGATCAAACTGCAGAAAAGGGTTTTTTGATGGGCTATAGCAAGAATGAAAAGGCATATCGCATCTATATTCCAAAGAGCAGGAAAGTCATGGTAAGAAGGGATGTGAAATTCTTGGAGGAGAGAGCCTTCAGGAAATCTCGAGAAATGGCCACAGATACGCAGATTGAGGAAGATCCACTGGTACAGCCTCAAAGACCTACAAAGGAGAGGTCAGGTACCTCTCCAAGGTACAATAATTTTGAGGAGAGCTCCTCCGAAAAAGAACAGGAGGAAGAACAGGTAAGACCGCCCACAACTGATGGGAGACCGAGAAGAGAACTTCAACAAATTCTTAAGGATTCTGAAGAATTTTTTGGAGCCCCTAGAGAAGGAAAGAGGATAAGGAAGCAACCAGACAAATATCATACACTGGTAGCTCAGATTGGTGAACCATCTACCTTCGAGAAGCAGCTCAGCATCAAGTATGGGTGGATGCCATGGTGGAGGAGTATAGCTCCATCATGACAAATGATGTATGGGAAATAGTCCCTAGACCACAAGACAGATCAGTGGTAGGATCCAGATAGATCTACAAGATCAAATATTATGTAGATGGCAGCATAGAGAAGTTCAAGGCAAGGTTTGTAGCTAAGGGGTATGCACAGAAGGAAGGCATTAACTATGAAGAAACTTTCGCTCCATTAACACGATAAAATTCTATCAGATCCGCCATCTCTCTAGTTGTGCAGATGGGATGGGAGATTCACCAGATGGATGTCAAGAAAGCGTTCTTAAACGAGGTGATAGAGGAAGAAGTGTACATAGAGCAGCCAGAGGGCTTCGAAACACATGAGCAGAAGACTCATGTTTGCAAGCTCAAGAAAGCCTTCCATGGCTTAAAACAAGCCCCCATGGCATGGTATGGACGGATTAATAGCTACTTGCAGAAGATGGGGTTCGTCAAGAGTGACGAAGATCCCAACCTGTACTACTTGAGAGTAGGAGATGAGCCGCTTATTCTTGTTATTTATGCGGATGACCTGTTTTTAACCGGATCATCCAAGCTCATCAAGGACTGCAAGGAGAATCTGGCAACAGAATTCGACATGAAAGACTTGGGGCAGATGCACTATTTTCTTGGATTAGAAATCTGGCAGCAGAAAGGGGAAATCTTCCTAGGACAAAGAAGATACATGACAGAAATCCTGAAGAGATTTCAGATGGAAGACTATAGACCCATGGCCACGCCAATGATTACTAACTGGAAGAAGATAGACACATCGGGGGATGATGAGGTTGATCCCACATTGTACAAACAACTCATCGGATCATTGATGTATCTGGTCAATACGAGACCAGACATTTGTTATGCAGTGAATACCCTCAGTCAGTTCATGGTGGAACCAAGGAGGGCTCACTAGGCAGCAGCTAAACATGTTCTCAGATACTTGAGAAGGACAGTCAAGTATGGACTGAAGTACACCAAGGGCAATGAGATCCAATTGAGTGGGTTCACAGATGCAGACTAGGCTGGAAGCACAGTAGATCAGAAAAGTAACAGTGGGTATTGTTTCAGTCTCGGATCAAGAATGACCTCCTGGTGCAGCAAGAAACAGAAGTCCGTAGCACTGAGCTTAGCCGAGGCCGAATACATGGCAGCAAGCACAACTTCGTGCGAAGCCATATGGCTCCGCAAGTTGCTCTTGAACCTACTCAAGAAGCGGATAGAATCGACCGAGATTATGTACGATAATCAAAGCTGCATTAAGCTCTCTGAAAATCATGTGTTTCATGACTGGTCGAAACACATTGACATTCGGTGTCACTTTATCAGAGACTATGTCCAGAGGGGAGCAGTACAGTTGCGATACACTCCTACAGGAGAACAGGTGGCAAATATCCTCACAAAGGCTCTAAGTAAGATCAAGTTCTGTAATATTCCCTTTTTTGGTGTCACCTATGACAGGGCTAGGGTGGACTTCCAGAGTTAGGAGCAGACCAGTTACAGGTACAGGTTGGTGTCATCAGTGGGGCCAAGGGATTTTTGGAGGAGTTTTGAGGAGTTTCCATGGTCTCCGGTGGCATTCTCTTGATATATTCCATCATCCGAGCAGTTTGGCTTTCATTTCGGTGCATTCCGACAACTTTCGGAAATTTGAGTTATTTCTGGGCTTAAGTCAGCTGATTACGCTCAAGGTGGCATTCCGAGAGGAATTCATGATGAAACACCTTAGTGTAATAGCTTATTGGAACCGGGACGAGGATACCTACATGGCGGGATGGTTGGACACGGGTTTCAGTGACCGGAGGAGGCGTGGTAGTTGATTTACCCTTTTCTGCATTAAAAAGGAATATTTTAATAAGAGGGAAAACTGTTCCATGAATAAAATAATAATAAAATAATGCTCTAGAAGGCCCCAAGAGTTCTATAAAAGAAAGGGAGGAGGCCATTGAGAGATATATTTGGGATCATATCATTTTATTGTATGAGAGGTGTGAGACATGGTTCTCTACTTCAGCCGTAGCCCCAGGACGGAAACCCTTGGGTGATTTGTGAGTGTTGGACGAAAACCCAACTCTCTTGAGGAGACTTCACTCAAAAGTTTCGCAGAGCTTCAGATATTAGTGTGAGGATCATTCAGATCTTCAACTTGGGCTTCATCATCTTCAGTGGGTTCAGTGACAGCTGTTGCCGGAGGGAGATGGCAGTAGTTCAGTTTTGAGGCCAACGTAGTGTAGCAGCTCATCTTGGTGGCCAGTTCTCTGTCTCAGCTCTTTCTTTGGGTCAGATGTATTTGTAACCCCAGTTATTATCTATAATAAAATGCTGAGATTCTTCCTATTTGATGTGTTGATAGATTGCAGTGCTTATGTGTTTATTTTACATGGAAATCTTTTGTTGAGTAAATAGTAATTTTACGACATATTGTGGAGTTTAGTTATTTTTCTGCATTTTAGTTAAAATATCCCTTTCGGGATATTACAGTGGTATCAGATCCTTGGTCTTGGCTCAGCCTACGGGATTTGCAGTTTCCAATTGCAGTGATCATTGTTGGAGGGTTTTAATTACAGATTGTCGAAGGTCTATGTTGATGGTGTCATCGCCATCATTTCTTTTTGCAGAAAAATTTGTTTTGGGCATTAATTATTCCACAAATTTCTGCGGTAAAGTGCCATGCAAATTTCTTTGATTTTGTTGGTTACTTAATAACCATTCCACAAATCATAATCGAAACCGGATTTATTAAGTGTCAAGGAGGGGTCCGTGACTATTGTGATGCCGCATTACTCGTTACGAGGGCCGATTAGTAAGAAGACGTCCAACTGATTATTAAGCCAAGCATTATTCTACAAAATTCCTGCTTCAAAAGTATGAACCAAATTTCCTTGATTCTGCTGAGTGCTTAATAATCATTTAACAAATCTCCAAGCCGAATCATAAGGATCGAAATTGATGAGGGAGCCGATTCAGATTATAGTGGGAGCCGAATTTGTAGGGCCAAAAAAAAAAAAAGGGCCCACGCTTACATTTTGTAATTTCAGAAGGGAGTTACGCTGCCTGAGGATTGTCGTCACCTTGGAGAAAAGATCGCCGACGGGGATTATGGCACATTGGCACATTTCTGTGCGTGGTGGTAAATAGTCAAGAGGCATTTGTTGTGGTGGTTGCACCATTAACAACGAAGCCACCAATCGAGGAGCAGTCGCCGACTTTCCTGTTCAAAGATATTGAGGATGTGAGAAATCTATTCCCGAACCAAAGACCGATTATTGTTGCAGCGGAAATTATGGTGAAGGGGCCATAAATTTTATGAAGGCCTTAGCATATTAAAAGTGCCCCGTTAGTTTCATCGTGACCGTATGCTTTTGTCGAGCATTCTCAATTGTGGACGTCTCATTGGCAGCAGACTTTTAGTAACAATGGGTGGGATGTGAGATATCCCAAGGCTTCCATTGCGGATGAAATAGAATCGATCATGGCTTCTAATAAGTTGCAGTAACAACAACCTGCGTCTTGCACCACCGGAGCCGTGGACTTAAACAGTGCATAATCCAGAGAAATGCTTCTGTCGCCAAAGTAGTGGAAGTATGGATACACATTTTTCCATGAAGGGAGCCCAGAAATTGTGAGAATCGATCCTTCAGCGGGAACAAGAATTTTCTCAAGCACGTGGGTCGATTTTGGGTGACTGAGCACCTTTACAGTTGCAGAGAACGAGTCTACGCATGGGTTTTGGGCCACAAAGTTCTTGTATGCATGGCTATAATTGCTCCTTAAAGGGCTCGATTTCTGGAGTCACCAGTCGGCCGCATGGGAAAGGTATATTTCTATGAGCAGGCCGTGTATTTCCATGGTGTTAGACATCCTTCACTGTGTACTCAGAGTTCCAGAAGCAGCCATTAAGGAGACACGAGTTTGTTTTCTTGGTGGTCGATTTCCTAAGCTCACAAGCTAGGCTGGAAATTACTCCTCTTTCTAGGCATGTCGTGGCCTTGAATGATGGCCAAACAGCTGGTTGTTTCCATTAAATTGACTGTTGGTTGGACCGGCTAATGCACTTAGGGGTCTTGTTCGCGATTTGACATCGGGGCAACGTGTTTTTCAACAGATTTGGGAATGTCACTCTCTGGAACTGCACCGGCATTATATGCAACTTCCAGGGGCAGTTATCATATTTCTAGGTTCCATTCTATATTTCTGCCTGTACATTTCTTAATATAATTGAGAGAGGACGCTATATCTCGGTTAGGAAGTGTTGTCAATTGCTGTAAAAAAAGAAAAAAAAGAAAAAATCTAAGCCTAAAACATAAATATCAGTTGCTGGTTAGAGTTGAATACTTCCTGTACATGTTACTGTATATTGGAGACAATAAAATATTTCACCTACAACAATATGTATTTGAACTATTTGACACCTACATCACTGTAAAAACTCAGAAAAACAGTGACCGCATCATTGGTTGAACCATGGAGGGATTCTTAAACAGCGTGAGAAGAATAAAAGTTGGTTCCTTGAACCACCATGCATCAAAAGACCAGAAAACAAAACCAAACAGCGGACCCTTTTCAAGAGGGATTTGTGCCATCCTTCAAAAAGGACAGCCAAAAGATTTACAGGAAAAATTAGGGATCAGTCACAAAATTTTTGCACTTGGGATAGATCTACACATGAAGATGTCATGGAGAGTTTTGTCCAAACTAGAAGAGTTTAATGAATTCTTGTCCACAATAAACCAAGCAAAAGGGAAGAAACTGATTTGGGCCCTAAAACCTGCTATGTTTGCTCTTATACAGCCCAAATTCTTGGAGGAACCTTGTGAAGGGGTCACACTTCCAGTTGCAGCTTGCCTCAGTAACATCATGAAGTTGACCGCACCTATAGCTCCATACAATGATGATGTTATGAGGAGGATTATGAAATTGATTGTAGAGACTTTTCAGGATTTGGACAACAGTGCAGGCTCTACCTTTGGGAAGAAGCTTGAGAATTTATGGAGTATGGCCACATTCGAGACGTATGTCATCATGTTTGATCTTGAGTGTGATGACTTGGTTCTGCAGATGTTTTGTAATATCCCCAAATGGGATATTTCACTGAATTTGCCTAAATTTACTTATATCTCAAAATACGGCATGAATTCAACAATTATTTAACAGAAGATTGCCATGTAAAATTAAACACACAAGTACATGCAAATCCATAACACCATAATGCAGAAATATAGCTCAGCTTTATTATATTATCACTGGGGTTACAAGCTGAAATGAAAGATAGCTGAGATAAATGAAATACAATTGGCCTCAAGAAAATCTGCTGCAACTGCTGCACTGCGCTGGCCTCCAAAACTGAACTGTTGCACTCTCCCTCCGGCAACAGCTACCACTGAATCCACTGAAGCTCCCGTTGAAGATCTGAATGATCCTCACTCCAACATCATTGAAGCTCTGTGAAACTTCTGAATGAAGTCTCCTCAAAGAGAGTTGGGTTTCGGTCCAACACTCACAAATCACCTGAAGGTTTCCGTCCTGGGACTACGGCTGAAGTAGAGAACCATGTCTCACACCTCTCATATAAGAAAATAATATGATCCAACGATATCCCTCAATGGCCTCCTCCCTTTCTTTTATAGAACTCTTGGAGACTTCTAGAGCATTATTTTATTATTATTTTATTCATGGTGCACTTTTCCCTCTTATTAAAATATTCCTTTTTAATGCAGAAAAGAGTAAATTGGCTACCATGTCTCCCCTGGTCACTGAAACTCATGTCCAACTATCCCATCATGGAGGTATCCTCGTCCCGGTTCCAATGAGCTATTACACTGAGGTGTTTTGTCATGTATTCCTCCCAGAAAGCCACCGTGAGCATAATTAGCTGAGTTAAGCCCATAAATAACTCAAATTTCTGAAAGTTGTCGGAATGCACTGGAACGAAAGCCAAACTGCTTGAATGATGGAATATATCAAGCGAATGCCATCCGAACACATAGAAACTCCTCAAAACTCCTCCAAAAAGCCCCTGGGCCTGCTGATGCCACCAACCTGTACCTGTGACCGGTCTGCTCCTAACTCTGGAAGTCAATCCTAGCCCTGTCATAGATGATACCAAAAAAAGGAATATTACATGTTCCAATGCTTCTTCAGCATTAGGAGACATCATTCTGACACCGTCATAGCACATATGCAGTCCATCCTGTCATCGTGTATGAGAGACTATGAGACCATTGGCCAAGAGTTGCAGACTAGGTTGTTGAGCATTTGGAGGAGAGAGCAGTTGGTCTCACCTACTGCTTATGAGCTAGCCCAAGGGTTGGTTGAGCAGAATATTGGGCTACTCAGGAGACAGTTGACCAGGGAGGAGCTGCTCCATTTTGGTGGATCTGGCAACAGAAATGCGCTGAGAAGGAAGGGACTTTGCTTCATTTGCAAAGAACCTTGGGGGCCTGATCACTCATGCTTGAGTGATGCAGTTGATGTGGCAGAGGCAGAACAAAAGGGCATTCCTTTTGTATGCAAGGGTGAGGACTCTTCTTCAGATGAGTCCATGAGATCAGTTGAGGACGCTTCTGGGGAGCGAGAGCAGTCATGCAGAGATGATGACAGTAGACCAGAGCTATGTTCCAGTGTGCAGGGTGAGCAATCAGGGGACTCTACGGGAGATACTCTGGGTGATGAGTCACTTGTGACGATTCAGCGAGAGCAGCATATGATGGATCCTGAGTCAGCAGAGGAGGATACTATGCACATCAGGCATGATATTCCTTTGGGGGAGAGCCAAATGGGCGCCCACATTGAGTCTATGATGGATATGCGGCTAACATTGGGGTCATCCATTGAGGTGGAGTAGTCAAATGCACAGCCATTGAGTACGATGACAGCAGTTGTAGATCCATATCCTCTGGAGGTGTTGGAGGTTGATGGGATGGTTCTGCAGGGGGTTAGTAGACAGCAAGAGCTTTACATTCCCGATGAGAGGGATGAGTTGTTGGAGATGGTGGAGCATCCATGTTTGGGCCGACACATTGATGAGCTACAAATAGATCTACATACAATCGGTCGAGCTGCAATACTTTCAGTGAGTAGCACTCTCTAGGAGTACATCGATGGGGCTTACAGCATATCTTGCCCACTTTGGCCCATTATAGAGAGAGGGGCTTTCTTCTACAGGCAGTTTTCATTAGCAGACAGGGCAGAGCAGTGTGAGTTGATTATGGGCTTGCGACAACACTCCAAGCGTGTTCCGTATACAGTTGTTGCTACATTAGATTCTTCTTCCAGGATGGATTGGCAGGAGATCATGAGTTGGTACCCTCTTGATGGTACAATTTTCTTCGTAGGGAGCACAACATAGCAGGGGCCCTTAGACATAGCAGATGTTACAGATTCCAGCTGGCAGTGGGGCCCAGGTCATCATTTCTTCAACACTCCAGCCTGATTTCAGGAGAGCAGGATCAGCATGGGATTGAGTCAGGACTTGGATTGGAGAGAGGTGCTGAGTTGGTATGCAGTTGGTGGGGCAACTTATATAGTTAGAGGTACAGCATAGCAGGAGCCAGGGAGCATTGATGCTTTTTGGCGGGCTTCACTTCATGGGGCATCAGCTATAGCCAGAGGTAGTGCGCAGCGCGAGCCGTGGGACTTTGGCGATGATTGGCCATGGTGGCGTTGGGATCCGGGAGGATTGTTTGCTGGCTGGTACAGTGAGAGATCAGTTTGGGATCCTGGCATTGAGGGGTCTATTCCGAGTGGTTTGACACAGGTGCATAGCAGCACCCAGAGGTTTGTATGGGATCCGGGCGTTGGGTCTCAGTTCCGGCAGGCCAACAGAGTGGCCCACATATTTCGATTGCTTGAGGACAAGCAATCTTGGGGCGGAAGGTCTGTAATATTCCCTTTTTTGGTGTCACCTATGACAGGGCTAGGGTGGACTTCCAGAGTTAGGAGCAGACCGGTTACAGGTACAGGTTGGTGTCATCAGTGGGGCCAAGGGATTTTTGGAGGAGTTTTGAGGAGTTTCCATGGTGTCCGATGGCATTCGCTTGATATATTCCATCATCCAAGCAGTTTGGCTTTCGTTCCTGTGCATTCCGACAACTTTCGGAAATTTGAGTTATTTCTGGGCTTAAGTCAGCTGATTACGCTCAAGGTGGCATTCCAGGAGGAATTCATGATGAAACACCTTAGTGTAATAGCTCATTGGAACCGGGACGAGGATACCTACATGGTGGGATGGTTGGACATGGGTTTCAGTGACCGGAGGAGACGTGGTAGTTGATTTACCCTTTTCTGCATTAAAAAGGAATATTTTAATAAGAGGGAAAAGTGATCCATGAATAAAATAATAATAAAATAATTCTCTAGAAGACCCCAAGAGTTCTATAAAAGAAAGGGAGGAGGCCATTGAGAGATATCTTTGGGATCATATCATTTTATTGTATGAGAGATGTGAGACATGGTTCTCTACTTCAACCGTAGCCCTAGGACGGAAACCCTCGGGTGATTTGTGAGTGTTGGATGAAAACCCAACTCTCTTGAGGAGACTTCACTCAGAAGTTTCACAGAGCTTCAGATATTGGTGTGAGGATCATTCAGATCTTCAACTTGGGCTTCATCATCTTCAGTGGGTTCAGCGACAGCTGTTGCCGGAGGGAGAGGGCAGCAGTTCAGTTTTGAGGCCAATGCAGTGCAGCAGCTCATCTTGGTGGCCAGTTCTCCGTCTCAGCTCTTTCTTTGGGTCAGATGTATTTGTAACCCCAGTTATTATCTATAATAAAATGTTGAGATTCTTCCTATTTGATGTGTTGATAGATTGCAGTGCTTATGTGTTTATTTTACATGGAAATCTTCTGTTGAGTAAATAGTAATTTTACAACATATTGTGGAGTTTAGTTATTTTTCTGCATTTTAGTTAAAATATCTCTTTCGGGATATTACAAATTCACTTACTTTAGAGAGAAGATGGGGATGGTCGAGAACCCCTTCCATTAGGGGAAAGGGTGGTCTTCAGAAGAAGAGGGAGCTGCAGTGGCAGAGCAGCAGTACAGGAAGCAACAACGCAAAGATGAGGGGAAGCAGTCAGGACATCATCAGCGCAAAACATGATGTAGAGTCAAAGTAGTACAATGGTATTGTAATATCCCGGATGGGATATTTTAACTAAAATGCAGAAAAATATTGAATACCACAATTTGCCGTAAAATAATCCTTCATTCAATAGAAGATTGCCATGTAAAATTAAAAGACAAGAAACACTGCAATCCAATACCATATAGAACAAAAGAAAAATCTCAGCTTTTATTATAGGTAATAAACAGGGGTTTACATATAGATCTGACCCAAGAAGAGCTGAGATAGAAAACTGGCCACCAAGATACGCTGCTGAACGGCACTGGCCACAAACTGAACTGCTGCACTCTCCCTCCGACAACAGCTGACACTGAACCCACTGAAATGATGAAGCCCAAGTTGAAGATCTGAATGATCCTCATACCAAACTCTGAAGCTCTGTGAAACTCCTAAGTGAAGTCTCCTCAAAAGTATTGGGTTTCCATCCAATACTCCCAAATCACCCGAGGGTTTCCGTCCTGGGGCTACTGCATCAAGTAGAGAACAACGTCCTCAAACCTCTCATATACAAGCAAATGATCTACTCCAAAGATGTCTCCCAATGGCCTCCTCCCTTTCTTTTATAGATCCCTTGGAGCCTTCTAGAGCATTATTTTATTATTATTTTATTTATGGAGCACTTTTCCCTTTCATTAAAATATTATAAAATATTCCTTTTTAATGCAGAAAAGGGTATATCGGCTACCACGCCTCCTCCAGTCACTGAAATCTCTATCTAACTGTCCCATCGTGTAGGTCTCCTCGTCCCGGTTCCGATGAGCTATTACACTAAGGTGTTCCATCGTGTATTCCTCCCGGAATGCCACCTTGAGCATAATCAGCTGAGTTAAGCCCATAAATAACTCAAAATTCCGAAAGTTATCGGAATGCATCGGAACGAAAGCCAAACTGCTCGGATGGTGGAGTATATCAAGCGAATGCCTCCGAACACCATGAAAACTCCTCAAAACTCCTCTGAAAAGCTCTTGAGCCCAATGATAGCACCAATCTGTACATGTGACCTGTCTGCTCCTAACTCTGGAAGTCCCTCCTAGCCCTGTCACGGGTGATACCAAAAATGGGAACATTACAGGTATCTTTCTTAAACACTTTCCTCGCTAAGAGGGAGTGTTGATTTTGATAGCATCGGAAAGTGTTCTAAGTCTCATTTTTGGTAGAGAGGCTTGGACATCAGTTATCCAGAGAACCCAGAAATCGTTTGTGGAAATTCCACTCGGATATGGCTTTATTAAAATAATTAATTATTTTAATGCAAACCCTAAGTTTAAACCTAGGGAAATTAAATAATTAAAGGGTATTAATAGAGCAGAGTGTGAATCTTCTAGAAAACGAAGATTAAGTCATTTTTAATCTGAGCCATTGATTAACGATATAATCTTGGTCGTGGACTCATCAGCGAGAAGACTATAAGAAGAGACTTGAGGGCCATTCGGAAATCAAGTCGGGGACATTCTCAGTACCCGAAGGAAATCTATTCTGAAGCAAGAGAATTCGATTACAATGGGTGAGATTGTAAAGGCAGGGTTGCAGAAGCAGAAGGAGGAGGGAGGAGTCAGTTATCAGGAAGTAGAAACCAGGAGGATGAAGGGAAGGGTGAGTTGATCAGCATCAGGAACCCCTCCACACAGAATCACGTAGTCCAGGGAGAGACTGTGCAAAGCTCTCATGCTGGATGATGCAGAGGGTGAAGGAGGTCACCTCGAGGGTCTGAAATTTGTCTGGAAGGTCCAGAAAATTCAGCCAGGTATTTTAAAATTTTATCTGCTCATCAGACTCTTGTAAATGTACTTTCCATTTTTTAAGATAAATATAAAACCCTCATCTGTTGCATCGGTTTTCCCATATTGGGTTTTTCCGGGGACAATTGTCCAAAAATAATTATGTTCATGTGGTTTTTTCTATTGTGCTACTTGTGTAAATTATCTTTCTGTTCTTTTGCTCTTAATGATAGTGAAGATCTACAAATATGTTTATTTAAGAATTTACTGAAGCATCTGTAAATAACTTATCTCATAAGTAGGAGAAATAAACCAAGTATTGCAGAAATATCTTTTTCTTGAAAATTTCACAGTTGAGTCGATAGGAAGTGATCATTTTGGGTAGATATGCCTAGTACAAATATTTTGTGGATGTAGTGATCATCGATCTTCGTGGATAGTAAACCATATAGAAAAAAAAAAACATGAGCAAGTACCTTGTTATCACCTTGCCGCCTACACCTACCTACTAGTTAGTGAAAAAAGCCTTTAACTCCACAAGGTGTGGTTGGTGGCAAGGAACTCAAAGAAGGGGTTGTCACACTATTCCCGACTCTCTCCGTTTAAGCTATCTCCTAAGTTAGCTATGGAGGGTGGTCCCTAAAGAAAAACTAAGTTAAAGATGTGAGTTTTCTAGGAGAGTTATTAGAGTTAAATAGATTACTTTTTAAGATTTATAAGCAAAAAAGTGATATGAGCAATAACCATCACTATATAAGATAAGCATGAAACATATGAAAAACCAGTGCCTTCAGAGTATTGCTCTTAAAATGAAATTGCATTTGCTTAAATGAAGTGAAATGCTTTCAAATGGAAAGCAAAAGTAATCCTGAAAAGTAAAACAAAATATTGTTCGCACAAGTTATTATAAATGCAAGATACAAAAATGTTCTTAAGATAAATAAATTGGTGAATCAAAACATGTGAATATATCTTGCCAAAACACAAACAATTAGTAATCTACTTTGGAGAATGTAAATGAGATGATAGAAAAACTCAAATGTTAGACCAAGATAACAACATGCAATTAAATTTGCAACACCAAATAAGGGTACTTGCCAATGAAACAAGATATATCAATCATCCATAAGCATAATGACCATTAAAATGACAACATGCAATGAAGTTACAAAAGTAAGAAAATTTCCAAGTACCATAGAATTAAACTTGTTGCAAATTTTAAAAGATTAAAATGTTTGCATCCAAAGTGTTTTTTAAAATAAGATTTGCATGTGGAACTTTAAAACATCAAAATAGCAAAAAATTTGAGAAATTTGCAAGTAAATGTGATGAGATGGTGCTCTTGGTTTATTTTATTAGTTAGCTCTAAAGCAAGATTACAATTGAACTCTAATCATCGGACCTCACTCTTGCCCAAAGGTTTTGGATCTCACAATTAAGAGTCCATAGAGGTAGAGGGTTCATAAAATGTCTATTCAACCAACTTAAGTTGGAGGTAAATTTTAGTGATGCTTGGGACATGTAAGCTCTAAAAATAAATTAACAAGAAAATAAGCATTCAAATTCAACTTGAAATATATTTGTTTCTCATGAAATAAAATGTAGTTTTACTTGATGCATCAAACTCAAGATTGTAGAGTGTGCTCAATGGTGATGCATAAGAAAATTTAAAGTGTGATTTTAAGTTAAATAAACTCATGTAAAGATGCTTGCATATATTAAAAATTATGAATTTGCTATGAAAGTAAATGCTCTTAAAACTTGTAAAAAATCAAATTGAATAGCTAGTGAAATGAATGAAATGAATGAAATGCATGGTTGTGTTAATTGACCAATCAGATGACGTGAATGCAATTTAAAGAGATCAAAAAATCACACCACAAGTCATCTCCAAAAAATGGAGAAATTGGGATGTCATTGGGTAAAACCCACACTCCCAAAATCAGAAATTTTATTGGTTGTTAGAGGTAAGAAACTATGAAGCCTCCTACAAGCTCAAGAAAAACCTTTACAAATGAAACTTAAGGTCTTAGACTTATCCTTGATGAGAAATTTTTATAATATAAAGAGTCAATAGAAATCATATTTTTACAAGTGAAGAAGAGAATCTAAGCCTATTCATTGCTCACGGCCAAGAGAGAGAGAAGAAGCCACAAAAGGAGCTCGACCTTCCTCAAGGAAGCTTCTTAACTGCCCACGACCAAAGGAAAAAGAGAGAGTCATCCTCGTTTGACATTAAAGCTCAAAGGTCCTGCAACAATTTGTTAGTAGTTGCTTCGAGGTGAATCCCACAAATTGCTACAAGAAAACAAGTTAGAAAAAAAATGCTACAAAAAACCAAGTGTTAGACAAAGAAAATCACAAAATAATGCACAATAATCTACAAAGGGCTAAGCCAAAGAGGATGAGTAAACTCTCCTCTTTGTCTAGCCATGCTTAAGATCTTTAAATAACAAAATATGATCCTATGAAGCACAATGCAATGTAAAATAGTTTTAAATAATTGCATGCATACAAACTATGTCCTAACGAATCTCTACAAGACATTTTTTGGTAAGATAAACTATGAAAATCTAAATAACAAATTAGAGTTCCTTTGAAAGTGCTTCAAGGGTGGGTTGGTCTCTCAAAGACTTCCCCTCACGCTTGATCCAAAAAGAATTATTCTACAATACTCAAGTCACACATTAGTCCATGTAGATTTAGATAAGCAAACAATGAAATGAAACTTTTAGAAATTTATTTCAAAATAAACTAGAACGTTTAACCTCTAGAGCCTACTTTCAAATCAAATGCTAATACAAGATAGTTGTGCACTAGCAAGTTCACAAGAATACATGGAAAATGAAATAACTCAAAGTATAAAAAAGATTATACCAATAATTCACAATGCACAATGCTCCAAAGGAAGAACACCCATGAATGGACCCCCAAAGTCTTTTTATTGATATTCTTGAAAAGTGTACAAAGTAGCAACGCTTCTGCAAAGACAATAGCTAGTAAACAATATATCCCATATGAGAGCTCATGGCTCTATTATATAGAAAGTTGAGAGTAAATCCCAATGAAGAACCAAATACCAAGTGGTGAAAGGGAGGAAATCACAAGGAAAATTCGAATTTGATAAGTAGAGCTCCAATGCCAAGTGTAAAAATTGAATTCTGGCAAGTGGACATCATTTTCTTCTTCCCTCTTGTGCCAAATTCGAATTTTATGATGGAATGACAAGTGTATATGGGTGGTAACCCATGTGGGACAATTTCTCACAAAAATCTCCACCAAATATCCTCCCAAATGTGCATTAACTTCACAAATTCGAATTTACTAGTAAGCAACTTTCATTTAATGCTAGAAATTTGATTTTATTTGAGCACATGTCACTTCCTTGATTTTGGGAGGACGCATCACCTTGGGACTTCACTTTAACTCCTCCATAATTTTCCACCTCATTTCCACAACATTTAACATGTGTGGATATTTATTTTTCTCCATTTATTTAATTTATGACTTAATTAATTGCCAGATTTCCCACTAAAATTAGGAAAAGTGGGTTTTGAGGGTTCAAAACACATTTTTAACCCCTCAAAGTGTGTCATAGTAGAAAGTTGAGGGTGAATGGTGTAATTTTGATTACTCATACCCCATGAAAATTCTGTAGACAACACTTATTACAATTCAATTACAACTTTTATTGCAATTTTTGACCTGTGGGAAATCTAAAAAATTAAAAAATGACTACCTAGACCTAATGAAATTCCATGAAATTTTTTCTGTTATCTAGTATGGTAATATACATTGTGACTCTAGACAGTAGGACTCACCCAAGGCTTCACCATCAAGCCATACTCTGGCTTTGGGGTAAAATTGGAGGGAAAAACTCAATTAATTATTAAGTTCTGATAAGGAGATAATAATTAACCGAGTGAAAAAAACCTTCCAGAGTAATACTCACTTGTTGGCAAGGTCCCAAGCTACCTAGGCCTGTTACAGACTCAATATTGACTCAAATTCATCATTACTAGCATCACTTATTGCAACTTCTCGTAGGGCATGGAATCTGGATACAAGAGAAAAATGATGAGAAGTAGAAGTAGAGTTTAAAAACTTTGTTGAACTGATGATATTTGATGGTACAAGTGTCCTTTGGTTCATCCTTGGGCATGGAGTCTCATATAATCTTTAGGTGCCACTCCAGTGGTCAACATACCTAAATAGGTTTGTGGACATCTTTTTCATGCTTAACTCGTAGCCTATGCATAAGAACTTGTCCAAGCTATCAACATCAACACTCCCTCCTAGCAAGGAAGGTATTTTATATCACCCTCAACATATCCCTGTAAAAGATAAACTTTCCTTTCACCAAAGGCTTGGTGAGAATATTTGCAATTTTTTCATTTGTGGATATGTATTGAAGCTTCATAGGTCCTCTTGGACCTTGTCTCTGATGAAGTGGTATTTGATTTCTATATTCTTGCACCTGTCATAATACATTGGATTCTCAAGGGTTTAATACAAATATAATTTATCATATTGAATCATTATGGGATCCAACTCGAAGGCAAATAACCTTGTGAGCATCTTGTGAAACCAAATTTCCTTACAACTTACCAAACTCGTCATATACTTGGCATTTGCTTAACTAATCTCACTAGACACTACTTCTTACTAAACCATGAAATCACAGGTCTTAAACTAAAATAGCACCCTAAAGTGCTTTTCCTATCAAATACACTCCCAACCCAAACTAAGTTTGTGTAGCCCTACAACTACACTTTTTCACTCCTAACATATCTCAACCCATACACCAATGTACCTCGTAGATACCTAAGCACATGCTTCGTTGCCACTCAATGCACCCTCCTCCGCTGCACCATAAATTAGCTCAGGGTATTCACAGAAATGCATATATTTGGCCTAGTGACCTAATACATCAAGAAACCTATCAATTTCCTGTAAAATGTGGGATCCATCAACTCTGTAATATTCCAAGTAGAAATAAACAGTAATATAAAGCACATAAACAAATACAAACAGCAACTAGAGAGATATCACATGAACAATAACCAATATGGAGAACGCTGAGCCATTTTATTAATACTGAAAGATAGAAAATGACTACAAAGGTGATCAGAATGATGGCACCTTGGCCTGCACTAGGCAAGTGTAGAAATACTCTCAGATCGGGACTCGGAATGGCTGCTAACTCAAGACTGTGTTATCTCCAAGCTGCTGGCACTGCTACTGTGCTGTTGCTGCTACTGGAATGAAATGAATCTTTGGGGCTGCTCCCCACCTCGGAAAATTCTGAAACTTCGGGAATGGCCTCTACTCCCAATACCTAGAAAAGCCCAAAAAGCTTTTCTGAAATGGTTGACCCCCGAAAATGGCTCCTTTGAGGCACTACGCTATTCCTTAAGGAGGGACGCTGGCTCTGAATGATCCGCTCCAAAAGATAGCCCCTAACTCCTCCAAAATCCTGGAATAGGGAAAGGCTGGCCCCTTACCCACTATCCCGGGTTGAATGCACCAACTAACCCCTACTCCGGAACTACCTCCTCACAAGACTGCGTCCTCCCTCTCACTGACTGCGCTGTCTCTCTGAGTGGATGCTCCTCCTGTGGTAGCTGCAACTCCCTCCAGCAAAACAAGGATGAAATTCTTCACCCGAGCAGGCACTCGAAGTCCCCCGGGGCTGAGGTTGGGATCTCCGAACGGAGACACCCGATGTACTGAACAATACGTGCGGACTTTGCTAAACGGCAAGCATGCTCAATGTCAGAAGACAAATCTCAAAGATGCATAATCAGAAAGAATGAGAATGAAGAGACCCTTCCTCCTTTTATGCTTGGTGAGCCTTTCCCTCACCTAGGCCCCACCAATCTCTGCGCTGCCCCCCTTGGCCCATGTTGTCCAACTCACTCTGCGCTGGCTGGGCCCCACGCTGTCTACGCTGCTCCCTTTCCTACACTGCCACTTGACCACTAGGCCCCACGTTGCCAAATAGACATGTCTCTTAAGTGACTTTAGGAAATATTTTTATCCTAAGCGTGAGCTGTGTTCCTTCACCCACTTTATTTATATTTTAACTCTATGAAGGCAAAATTGTCAAAATTAATATTTCCAATTAGCTTGCTAATTGGGAATATTACAAACTCTGACTTTGAAGCATCAAACTTCCTCAGATTGGTGATCATAGGTATAAACATAGGCCTTGTATAAAATCTAACAACGAAATTCAATTTGATCTTGTAATGTACTAAAACAAAATATTGAATCCTTCTACAACTTGCGGAAACAAAACACGATCGCACAATCACATTACAAGTAAGAGAGAAATTATCAATCGCACAACACGAGATGTATATGGGGAAAGCAACTACTCAAAACCCCGATATTTGTATATTACATAAATTCAAGATCATGAAACAATATAATGTTATTCCTCACACTGATAAATCTCGGCACTCTGTTGATTGTCTCACTCTGATCCTGCTCGAATCTGGCTTACGATCTAAGCAAGTTTGGTCCAATATTTAACCTTTTGCTTTCCTAGGCATGGTCTGCCTTCCTTACACATTCTTGGGCTAATTGAGCCCCTATTAATTAGGAAAATTCCAATTAATGATTGTGCAATCCTTTCAAGCCTTCCTGATGACCTCATGCATGACATGTACAATTTTCTAACTATACAACTGATAGTTATCTTCCCTTTAACCTCAAACTCAACTAGGTCTTCCTTAAAATTGACATGCAACAGTTATTTATAGCGAATTATTAGTTAATTGATTGATCACTACTTGTGAATTAAATTAGATTTAATTGCCTGGACCTCTCACTAGCTCATCTCTCAGTTAGAAGTAGTTAAACTGATTTTAACTCAATTAATTGAGTTAACTAATTAGAAATCACAAATAAATGTAATTGGACCCCTTAAAATCATGGGAGAACTCTACATGCCTCCTTTATGACATCTAACTCGAATTTCATAAGCTAACTAAGTCTTTCTAACTCAATTAACTAATACAATTGTCATGAGATGAAATTACAATTTTTCTTCCAATTTAATGAAGGGAAGATTAAATCAGAAGCCCCTATGGTACCATTTCTGGGTGCCATTTCTGGATGCCATTTTCATTGTTTCTTGTTGCCAATTTCAACACTCCCTCTCAACAAAAAAGGAATTCAATCTATCCCGATCTGGTACCTTTGGAATGTTCTGCATGCAACACTTCTCTGGTGTTGTTTGCTCCTGCAACTCTTGAAATTGAAAAGCCTCCAAAAATTGAATCAAGATGATGCATTTGTCATCAGAGTCTCTGACTACTACTGGTTACTACACTGTCTACTAAAAAATCTACGTTGATGTTGACTCTGCATCTGTGCTCTCTGCACTTCTGACAACTCTGATCTGTGCTCCAGTATCTGACATGTGTCACTCTGATTTTTGTCTTTCTGACATCTGACTGCATCAATCCTACCAATCCTTCCTACTACTGTATATTGTGGGCTCCCCGTAGCCAAGTCTGATCGATGCGATATGCCATCTCAATGGACCATGCTCAAATTTCTTCTCTTGGGATTATGTCTTCACATTGCCCCACCTCTCACCTGGAGGTATGGCTGCATGTGCTCCCTTTTCTCATCTAGCTCAAAATTCCCCCCTTCTATAGGTCTTTGCTTCAATGGATGCCTCCACTCGATCTCCTCTCTGCTTCTCCAATTTTGGCTGCTCCACAACCTTCTAAGACTGCTTCTGAGGCTGCAAGTTGAGAGGTAATTTAGGCTCCCTCTCAACCACCAAGTCACTAACCTTTACTTTGCTTCTCAAAGATTTGCATGCATCTTCGACCTCGAGAGCATACAAATTCTTGACTCGTACACTGATCTGTTTCACCCATCCCGTGGCGATGTGTCTAAGGAACACCTTTCCTTTTCTAAATATGACATCATGACCACGGTCTTCCAATACTACTATGGAGACAAGATTCTTCTTTAGTCCTGGAACATAAAAAACATTTGTCAGTTTGAGAGGGGAGTCAGACTCCCTCTGAAAAGTAATTGTACCTATGTTGGTCGCGCTATACCTCTCGTCATCTCCAAACTCTATGTTCTACTAGAGGCCCTCCTCCTCTAAGTCACTAAAGATATCTCTATTCTCCGCCATATGGAACGAGGCACCGTTGTCTAGATACCACATGCATCCCATTACAGTGTTGGCCATGCATGCAATGAGAGTAAAATCAAGCTCGATTGTGAAGCTAGTGCTTCACTTACTGCTGCAACTGCATGCTCCTTCTTGCTTGCCTTCTCTGCACATTTCGAAGCATAGTGCTCGTGCTCATGATAGTGAAAACACTTGACCTTGGACAAGTCTCTCTTGCCCTCTTCACCTTGGAACTTCTTTCCCTTGGCTTTCTTGCCTTTTCCGACCAATGCAAAATCTTCTTCTTTGTCTATGTCGTAGGTCCCGTCTCTAGTGCTCTGCCTTATCTCTTCTTGTACCAAGTCGGACCAGAAACGCACCTAGTCTGGTAGCTTCTCCATCCCATTCAGAGAGTCCTAGTAACTATGCCTGCCCTTGGAATGCCTGGAAGAGTTGGGCTCACCAAATCATCCTGGGCTACTGTCACACCAACACTTCCAAGCTCATCTCGACATTGAGTGAACTTCGTCAAGTATTTTGGTATTGTCTCGCCCTGCTCCATCTTGATCTTTCTAATCTTGTCTTTCAGCGCCAACTTCCTATGTTCATTGTTATTCCGAAACAAATCTATTAAGGCCTTCCACATAGCATATGGAGTCGTCTTTCCATGGAGACTCGAGACAATATGATCTTGAACTCCCTCTAGCAAGATCCTTCTCGCCTTTTCTACCTTCTTCCATGCATCAAATTGTTGAGCATCTGCAGTTATGGGCTAAGGAATACCATTGTCTATGAAAGCCTTCAATCCGATGTCCTCGAGCACTGCCTCCATATTGTCCTTCCATGCTATGTAATTCGAATTTCCCTCAAGAGCATATTCGAGTCTCAATCCATTGAAAGACATCTTGATATGTTGTTGGGTCCTGAAGATTAAATCTGCAAATTCAATGTACTTGTTCAAAACAAATTCTGGTTCTTCTCTTCTATTGTGATTCCTAACGCTTTGATACCATGTAGGAAATATAACAACGGGATTCGATATGATCTTGCAATTTACTAAAACAAAATATTGAATCCTACTACAATTTGTGGAAACAAAACACGATCGCACAATCACATAACAAGTAAGAGAAAGAAATTATCAATCGCACAACACAAGATGTATCTAGGGAAAGCAACTTCTCAAAACTTTGCTATTTATATATTGCATTAAAGTCAAGACCATGAAACAATACAATTCTATTCCTCACACCGAGAAACCTCTGCACTCTTTTGACTGTCTCACTCTGATCCTACTCGAATCTGGCTTACGATCTAAGCAAGTTTGGTCCAATATTTAACCTTTTGCTTGCCTAAGCCTGGCCTACCTTCCTTACTCATTCTTGGGCTAATTGAGCCCCTATTAATTAGGAAAATTCCAATTAGTGATTGCGTAATCCTTTCAAGCCTTCTTGATGACCTCATGCATGACCTGTACAATTTTCTAATTACATAATTGATAGTTATCTCCCCTTTAACCTCAAAATCAACTGGGTCTTCCTCAAAACTGACATACAACAGCGATTTATAGTGAATTATCAGTTAATTAATTGATCACTACTTGTGAATTAAATCATATTTAATTCATTGGACCTCTCACTAGCTCATCTCTCAATTAGAACTTGTTAAACTGATTTTAACTCAATTAATTGAGTTAACTAATTAGAACTCACAAATAACTATAACTGGGCCCCCTAAAATCATGGGAGAACTCTACATGCCTCCTTTGTGACCTCTTACTCGAATTTCCTAAGCTAACTAAGTCTTTCTGACTCGGTTAACTAATACAAGTTGTCATGAGATGAAATTACAATTTTTCTTCCAATTTAATTCAGGGAAAATTAAATCAGAATCCCCCTATGGTACCATTTATGGGTGTCGTTTTTGGATGTCATTTTCACTGTATCTTGTTGCCAATTTCAACTCTCCCTCTCAACAAGAAAGGAATTCAATTTATCTTGATCTGGTACCTTTGGAATGTTCTGCATGCAACACTTCTCTAGTGTTGTTTGCTCCTGCAACTCCTGGAAATTAAAGGCCTCCAAAAATTGAATCAGTATGATGCATCTGTCATTAGAGTCTTTGACTGCTACCGGCTACTGCACTATATACTGAAAACTCTAAGTTGTTGTTGACTCTGCATTTGTGCTGTCTACACTATTGTCAACTCTGATCTGCGCTCCAGTATCTAACATTTGTCACTTTGATTTATGTCTTTCTAACATCTGACTGCATCAATCCTACCAATCCTTCCTGCTACTATATATTGTGGACTCCCCATAGCCAGGTCTGATCCATGAGACATGCCATCTCAATGGACCTTGCCCAAGTTTCTTCTCTTGGGATTATGTCTTCACATCGCCCCACCTCTCACCTGGAGGTATGGCTGCATGTGCTCCCTCTGCCCATCTAGCTCGAAATTTCCCCCTTCTGGAGGTCTCTACTTGAGTGGACGCCTCCACTTGGTCTCCTCTTTGCTTCTCCAATTTTGGTTGCTCCACAACCTTCTGAGACTGCTTCTGAGGCTGCAAGTTTAGAGTTAATTTAGGCTCCCTCTCAACCACCAAGTCACTAACCTCTAGTTTGCTCCTCAAATCTTTGCATGCATCTTCGACCTCGAGAGCATACAGGTTCTTGACTCGTACATCGATCTGTTTCAACCGTCCTGTGGTGATGTGTCTAAGGAACACCTTTCCTTTTCTAAATATGACATCATAACCACGGTCTTCCAATACTGCTACGGAGACAAGATTCTTCTTTAGTACTGGAACATACAAAACATCTGTCAGTCTAAGATGGGAGTCAGACTCCCTCTGAAAGGTAACTGTAATTATGTCGGTCGCGCTATACCTCTTGTCATCTCCAAACTCTATGTTCTGCTGGAGGTCCTTCTCTTCCAAGTCACTGAAGAGATCTCTATGCCCTGTCATATGGAACGAGGCATCGTTGTATAGATACCATATGTATCTTATTACAGTGTTGTCCATGCATGCAATGAGAGTAAAATCAAGCTCGAACTGTGAAGTTAGTGCTTCACTTGTTGATCCAAGTCGATATTGGTGGCCACCTGCCTATTCCACTTGGACCCCCACCGTTGTTTCTTTCAGTTTTTCAATTTCCTTAATTGTAGCACAATTTACTATTTTTGGTAGTTTTTCGGGTCCTGAACTTCCAGAGCCGTTTTGAGGCCCCAAACGATGTTTTTGGGCATCAAACCTCTGGCAAATATGAGTCCATTCCAGACTTGATATTCGTTGTCAGTAGTTGTAGTCCTCGGATAAATCTTTCTAACGATGTATCATGTGCGTCAAATGAACATAGTATGCCAAAGTTACGACCCCGGGAAATTGATGTACCAATTTACCCCAACGGGGCCCACATTCTGGTGTTTCATCTCCTAGGGTTAGGTTTTTGGATGTTTAGGGTTTTCCTGTTCCATTGTTTCTCAATAATATATAGGCCTTCGAGCCTCATTGTAACAGAGAGTTCAGAGGCCTGTAGCCGCCACATCTCTTCTCAGAGATAAGCTATCAGCACCCTAGCTAGTTTATTTCCATTCTATCTATAAACAAATTTCATTTATTTGATATTAATGAAATGAAGTGTTATTTCCGCTACATCTTTGTATTTATGGTTATATGTGTATTTTGTAGTGTTCCTACATAATTTGGATTAGTGGTATCAGAGCGGTCTGCTTTTTATCGATTCTTCTTTGCATGTCCCCAACGAGGTCGGGGTATAAGGAGTTAGGGCTCGAGCTGATTGAACCTTTGCAAGATCAGCCTCACAAACCCCGACGGTCGCCCATGGGGGACGAAAAGAAAGACGAGGGAGCAGGAGATCATATCAAAATATTGCTCGAGGAGGCCCTTGAAAAACAAAGGAACGCGATGATGGATAACTTCGCCCATATCCTTGAATGACTGCCCAATGGCGGCACATCTGCATCCAGCAGCTACTCTGGAGGCGCAACCCCTTTTAAGATACAAATAAACTTTGACATTCCCATATTTAATGGCAAAATAGATGCAGACGTCGTAGATGGATGGTTGAATCTATTAGAAGGATATTTCTCGGTTCATGATTTTTCTGACGGGGAGAAGATTATTTTTTCACTGCTCAAAGCCGCCCCCCATGTCAAGGACTGGTGGGAAACCTACTGTGAGAAAAAAGGACGAAGGGGAACCCTCTCTGTTCTCGGCCGTACCCACTTGGAATTCTTTCCGAGACGCCATCAAGGAACAATATTATCCCGTGGGGAGCTATGAGGACAAGTACATACAATGGACTACGATGCGGCAACAAAGGGATCAAGATGTGCATGAGTTGATGAATTTGTTCCATACCCTGCGCACAAAGTTGGGTATCAAATATTCGGAGAAACTATTGGTTCTGAAGTACCGGAGTTGTCTGCACAAATACATTCAGGAGGAAATGGAGTTCCTCAACATCCCCTCGCTTGGTACGGCATACCGGTATGCTGCCAAGAGTGAGCAAAAATTCAAACAGAATAAAAATAAAGCGAAAGGTGCCCCCAAACCGTAGAACAAAGGACAAAGCCAAGGCATGGCGGCCAAAGACAACTTGCCAAAGCCGCAAACAAAGAACAACACCGCGAAGCCGAAGAAGGACACGGGAAAGTGGTGTGAGTTTTATAAGAGCTCCACTCACAACACAAGTGAGTGTCAGGCCAAGCAATCACTGGTGGCTGAGATGAAGGCTTCTGAATCAGATGCATGCTCCGACACCAAATCAGAACCCGAGAAAGGGAATGACAGAGGGAAGCAGATTATCGATGCGGAGCCCAACGCCACCGTTGCCACCACGAAGATCCAAAAGGAAGAACCGAAAGATCCAGAAGAGGAGTGTCTCTTGCACTCCCAGATGTGGGTAAAGGATTCCCCGCTACAGTTCATTGTCGACAATGGGAGCCAAAATAACCTCATTTCAGCAGAGGTCGTGAAGTGGTTGGGTTTGCTGACCACAGCACACCCACAACCGTACACCATCGGGTGGCTTCACCAAGGACGGGATCTCCGCATTAGCCAGCAATGTCATCTTCCCTACGGGATCATCGATGAGGTATTATGTGACATTGCTCCTCTTGATGTTTGTAATGTATTATTAGGCCAACCATACTTGTGGAAGCGACATGTTATGTATGAGTCACGACCTCGCGTTGTTATTGTTACTTTGGGAAATAAGTTGTACTGGATACCAAAGGTACCACCGTCTGTCGCTATCTCTTTGGTTACTGTCTCTTTGGTTACTGCAAAAAAATGTAGAAAGCTCATTTCCAAAACCGGGAAATTTGTTTTCCTGATGATCTGTCCTCAGTGCAAGAAGACGACTGTGGCCACGACCTCCAGACAGGGCTCCTCCGCACAACAACAAATGGACAAGGTCGTGGAGGAGTACCGAGACATCTTTACCTCACCCACAGGGGTGCCTCTGCACTATCAGGTCAAGCACCCCATCTATCTGACCCAGGTGCATCGCTGCCCAATAGACCGATTTATCGGCGCTCTGTTCTGGAGAACGATGAAATCAAGAGGTAGATTCAAGAGCTGCTACAGAAATATCACATTCGACCAAGTTCATCACCCTGTGGGAGCCCGATCGTGTTGGTGTAGAAGAAGGATGGGACTTGGAGACTCTTTTGTGACTATCGAGCGTTGAACAAGATCACTGTCTGGAATAGGTACCCAATCCCACAGATTGACGACCTTCTGGACCAACTCAAAGGGGAAAAATACTTCAGCAAGATCGACTTGAAGTCCTAGTATCACCAGGTACCAATCGAACTGTCTGATGTGTGGAATACTGCCTTTAAAGCCAAGGAGGGGCTTTTCGAATGGTTGGTCATGCTTTTCGTGTTGACGAATGCTCCCACAACCTTCATGGGGCTGATGGACGACATCTTGCGGCCGTTCAACAACTCATTTTTAGTAGTGTACTTGGATGACATCCTGATCTTCAGCCAAACTTTGGAAGAGCACCTCCACCACATCCGATAGGTCCTCCAAACACCGTAGAAACACAAATTGTGTGCCAATTTGGAGAAGTGCACTTTTGGCATGACCTAGGTCCAGTATCTGGGATACATTATTGATGAGCGAGGGCTGCATGTGGATCCAACCAAGATCCAAGTCATTCGGGATTGGCCAGCCCCAACCACTCTAACAGAGCTTCATAGCTTTCGGGGTCTTGCTAATTTCTACCGTAGGTTCGTGTTGGGATTCTGTAATATCCCAAATGGGATATTTTAACTAAAAATGCAGAAATAGACTTGAGCAGCAAAATAAATGGAAATAAATACACAGCCACCAATATAACACAATGGATGCCAATAAAATCACTGAGCCATTTTATTAATCCATGGTAAAAAGTACATCAACATAAAGGAACAGCGGAACCTGAGCTTGCCAAGCAAGCAGAGCAAAACCCAGAAAGATCTCTTGCCCAACTGATGAATAACACTGGCAATGATGTAGATGGCTCGACAAGAATACTGCTGCAAATCGGCTACGGAAAAAGCTGTCACTAAACCCATTGAAGCACAAGTTGAAGATCTAAATGATCCTCACACCAATCACTGAAGCTCTGCGAAACTTCTGAATGAAGTCTCCTCAAGAGAGTTGGGTTTTCGTCCAACACTCACAAATCACCCGAGGTTTTCCGTCTTGGGGCTATGGCTAAAGTAGAGAACCACGTCTCACACCTCTCATACAATAAAATAACATGATCCAAAGATATCTCCCAATGGCCTCCTCCCTTTCTTTTATAGAACTCTTGGAGCCTTCTAGAGCATTATTTTATTATTATTTTATTCATGGTGCACTTTTCCCTCTTATTAAAATATTCCTTTTTAATGCAGAAAAGAGTAAATTGGCTACCATGTCTCCCCTGGTCACTAAAACTCATGTCCAACTGCCCCATCATGGAGGTATCCTCATCCCGGTTCCAACGAGCTATTACACTAAGGTGTTTTGTCATGTATTCCTCCCAGAATGCCACCGTGAGCATAATTAGCTGAGTTAAGCTCATAAATAACTCAAATTTCCGAAAGTTGTCGAAATGCACCGGAACGAAAGCCAAACTGCTCGGATGATGGAATATATCAAGCGAATGCCACCCGACACATAGAAACTCCTCAAAACTCCTCCAAAAAGCCCCTGGGCCCTCTGATGCCACCAACCTATACCTGTGACCGGTCTGCTCCTAACTCTAGAAGTCCATCCTAGCCCTATCATAGATGATACCGAAAAAGGGAATATTACAGACCTTCCGCCCCAAGATTGCTTGCCCTCAAGCAATCGAAATATGTGGGCCACTCTATTGGCCCGCCGCAACTGAGACCCAATGCCCGGATCCCATACAAACCTCTGGGTGGTGCTATGCACCTGTCTCAAACCACTCGGAATAAACCCCTCAATGTCGGGATCCCAAACTGATCTCTCACTGTACCAGCCAACAAACAATCCTCCTGGATCCCAACGCCACCATGGCCAAACGTCGCCCAAGTCCCATGGCTCGGGTTGCGCACTGCCTCTGGCTATAGCTGATGCCCCATGAAGTGAAGCCTGCCAATAAGCATCAATGCTCCCTGGCTCCTGTTGTGCTATACCTATAACTATATAAGCTACCCCACCAACTGCATACCAACTCATCACCTCTCTCCAATCCAAGTCCTGTCTCAATCCCATGCTGATCTTGCTCTCCTGAAATCGGGATGGAGTGCTGATGAAATGATGACCTGGGCCCCACTGCCAGCTGAAATCTGTAGCATCTGCTATGTCTAAGGGCCCCTGCTCTGTTGTGCTCCCTACGAAGAAGATCATACCATTAAGAGGGTACCAACTCATGATCTCCCGCCAATCCATCCTGGAAGGAGAATCTAATGTAGCAACAACTGTATACGGAACACGCCTGGAGTGTTGTTGCCAGCCCGTAATCAACTCACACTGCTCTGCCCTGTCTGCCAACGAAAGCTGCCTATAGAAGAAAGCCCATCTCTCTATAATGGGCCGAAGTGGGCAAAATATGCTGCAAGCTCCCTCGATGTACTCCTGGAGAGTACTACTCACTGAAAGTACTGCAGCTCGGCTGACTGTATGTACACCTATCTGTACCTCATCAATGTGTCGCCCCAAAGATGGATGCTCTACCGTCTCCAACAACTCATCCCCCTCCTGATCGGGAATGTAATGCTCCTGCTGTCTACTAGCCCCCTGCAAAACTATCTCATCAACCTCCAACATCTCCAGCGGATATGGATCTGCAGCTGTTGTCACTGTACTCAGTGTCTGTGCATCTGACTGCTCCACCTCTGACTCAGGCTCCATCATATGCTGCTCTAGCTGAATCGTCACAAGTGACTCATCACCCTGAGTATCTCTCATAGAGTCCCGTGACTGCTCACCCTGCACACTGGAACACAACTCCGGTCTACTGTCATCCTCTCTGCATGACCGCTCTCGCTCCCCAGAAGCATCCTCAACTGATCCCATGGACTCATCTGAAGAGGTGCCCTCACCCTGGTATACAGAAGGAATGCCCTCCTGTCCTGTCTCCGCCACATCATCTACATCTCTCCAACATGAGTGATTAGGCCCCCAAGGTTCTTTGCAAGTGAAGCAAAGTCCCTTCCTCCTCAGCTCATTTCTGCTGCCTGACCCACCAAACTGGAGCGGCTCCTCCCTGGTCAACTGTCTTCTGAGAAACTCAATGTTCTGCTCAATTAGCCCTTGGGCTAGCTCATAAGCAGCTGGCGAGACCAACTGCTCTCTCCTCCAAATGCTCAACAACCGGGTCTGCAACTCTCGGCCAATGGTCTCATGGTCTCTCATACATGATGACAAGATGGACTGCATGTGTGCTATGACAGTGTCAGGATGATGTCTCCTAATGCTGAAGAAGCATTGGAACATCTGTAAAATCATATTATCACACTCAAGGTCAAACATGATGACGTAGGTCTTGAATGTGGCCATACCCCATAAGATCTCAAGCTTCTTCTCGAAGGTAGAGCCTGCGCTGTTGTCCAAATCCTGAAAAGCCTCTACAATCAATCTCATAATCCTACTCATAACATCATCATTGTATGGAGCTATAGGTGTGGTCAACTTCATGATGTTACAGAGACAAGATGCAACTGGAAGTGTGACCCCTTCGCAAGGTTCCTCCAAGAATTTGGGTTGTATAAGAGCAAGCATAGCAGGCTTTAGAGCCCAAATCAGTTTCTTCCCCTCCGCTTGGTCTATTGTGGACAGGAGTTCATTAAACTCTTCCAGTTTGGACAAAACTCTCCATGACATCTTCATGTGTTTCAGATCTGTCCCAAGTGCAAAAATTTTGTGACCAACCCCCAATTCTTCCTGCAAATCTTTTGGTTGTCCCTTTTGAAGGATGGCATAAATTCCTCTTGAAAAGGGTCTGCTATTTGGTTTTGTTTTCTGGTCTTCTGATGCATGGTGGTTTAAGGAACCAACTTCTATTTTTATTTTCATCAATCTGTTTAGGAATCCCTCCATGGTTTAACCAATGATGTGGTCACAGTTTTTCTGAGTTTGCTATATATTTTCCAGTGAAGTGTTTCAACAAATAGATTGTTTGCACAATGTTGCACGTGAAATTCTGAGTTGTTTCAACTCAGTATTGCATTCCCGAGCTGTTGTAACTCAGCATTACATATGTAATGGAAAATGCTGGTATATGAAAATAAATGACAATTACAGACAGCTCAAGACTCTGCCCTCCACTATGATAATTTGATATAAACCCAGATTAATTCCCCTTGAAGCAACATGAGATAGTTTGATAAATATACAGCTGTAAATACTCAAAATCAGACAACATACAATTTAGTAATCTGACCTGGAAGTTGCCGCAATTTGTTACTGTGCATTAGCTTACTGCTGTAATCTTCCAATAGGCATGGAATACATGTCCAACCGTCAAGAAAACTCATGAAGGCTCTTAAACTGAAAACAAGGGACTCTGAACTTCTGACCCTTATGCTAGCTTGACCCACTCACGAAGATTTGAAGCTTTGTAACCAAAAGCAGCGTCTTTGGCAAATTCAGTCCTGCCTGCAGGAACAAGTCTGTTACCATCCGCTACATAATGCACATCAGAAATTGTGTATCGCCCACCTTGAAGAAAGAATGGACAAATAATCCATGCATTTGTCTCCCCTATTACAGATGCTGCAGCATCTACTTCCTCTGGAAAATGCCCACGAAGTGTTGAGTCTCCTCTTAGAGCAACTGTGTAACCAATATTTTCAACAGATGCAGCTGCAATCTTTACATTTGTGCAAATCTCCTTGGTTAACAAGATTACCTTCTCAGTACTTAGAGCTCTAGAATTTGTCAAAATAAAAAAAACATGATGGCCTTTTTCTGAACTGTTGAACAAGGGACTCGAAGTTCCACTCTGTTAATACAGTAACTCCATGCACAGTCTGTGTTCCAGTCGGGTCATCATCAAGCACAACTAATGTGTTCACAACTCCATTATCTTCCGGCCTATGAATTTCTTCAGTTGGGCCTACATGCCATTCAGGCGGAAGAGACTTCAATGTTTCTTCTTTGTGTAGAAAAGGAAGTTTGGCTTGAACATTCACTCCAGTTAGTTTCTCAAATATCTTAACTACAGCAGCATCATCCAATCGACCCCAACAAGCAGCAGAACCCAGAAAATGCTGCTACCACTGGTTTGCTAATTCTGTGTATGTGAACCGTCATCTTGCCAATCGCACCAATATGACGACTCCTTCCTCGATCCCTCTGTCTGACTAATATTTGTGGTCCCCTTTTGAAGAGAAGAAACAAACGTCACAATTGGTTAGAGGTTTCGCTCCTTTAGCAACTTTTCTCGCCAGTCAGAATTTAGAATTTATGAAGTTCTGCTCCAGACATTTCAGACTACATGCTAGTCATTTATGGAATTGAGATCAACTTGACTTTTGAAACTATGGATTGTCGACAGATAATTCCAAATTGCAACACCATCCCAAATTGACAGACGCATTATCAACTGCTAAGAAGATCCACGAGAACACACTCGGAGATATAATGATCTCATTACACACTTCGGGAAAATTTGGGCCTCGAAAAATCGACCTGCACCGTGATTTATTGATGTTTTCTCTTTCCAACTTATTTGCGGCTCCCTTGCAATACGACTCCCTTTTGAGTTCAGAACTTATCTTCTGGTAGCATAAATACGACCCAGTAGATCGTAATTTTTCCGGCTAAAAAGAAAAGGTAACTCGGCTCCCTTTCGCCCTCAAGGAAACTCGACCCAGCTATGAAATCTGTCCAGCAAGGAAATATGTGACTCGAGCTCTGTAAGTGCCACAATAACCCATCCATTCACACAAGGAACTCATTCCCCGCTTGCAACAAGAACTCGTTCTCCTATATTCGACTAAACAAGCTCATTCTCATAAATTGGTGTATTTCGACTTTGGTAGATCGTTCTTCATCGTTCTTCATCCTGCAGCTTCCCAAGAATGGTTCATGGCCTTTGTAGGAGAAAATAAAATTTAAATGTTTGACCCATACAAAACTTCCTCACGGCACCTTCAAAACCATCCCTCGAACTTCTTCACGCAAAACCCCTTAACAACCACTGCAACTGAAAATGAAAAACCTATAGGCTGAGCCTAGATCAAAATCGATAATAATTTGGCTGTAGAAGAAATTTGAAACGTGCGTCCTCGGCCACTTTAACTCTACGGCTCCACTTAAAATAACACACAAACTCAGCCAACTTTGAATCTTTATTCTGCAACAAGACCTGGGTTTAGGCTCTTCCAGTGATAATAATCCCCCGAACTTGGATTTTCAGAATAACCCACGGCTGAGCCGAGATCAGTGTCTGATACCACTGTAATATCCCAAATGGGATATTTTAACTAAAAATGCAGAAATAGACTTGAGCAGCAAAATAAATGGAAATAAATACACAGCCACCAATATAACACAATGGATGCCAATAAAATCACTAAGCCATTTTATTAATCCATGGTAAAAAGTACATCAACATAAAGGAACACCGGAACCTGAGCTTGCCAAGCAAGCGGAGCAAAACCCAGAAAGATCTCTTGCCCAACTGATGAATAACACTGGCAATGATGTAGATGGCTCGACAAGAAGACCGCTGCAAATCGGCTACAACAAAAGCTGTCACTGAACCCACTGAAGCACAAGTTGAAGATCTGAATGATCTTCACACCAATCCCTGAAGCTCTGCGAAACTTCTGAATGAAGTCTCCTCAAGAGAGTTGGGTTTTCGTCCAACACTCACAAATCACTCGAGGGTTTCCGTCCTGGGGCTACGGCTGAAGTAGAGAACTACGTCTCACACCTCTCATACAATAAAATAACATGATCCAAAGATATCTCCCAATGGCCTCCTCCCTTTCTTTTATAGAACTCTTGGAGCCTTCTAGAGCATTATTTTATTATTATTTTATTCATGGTGCACTTTTCCCTCTTATTAAAATATTCATTTTTAATGCAGAAAAGAGTAAATTGGCTACCATGTCTCCCTTGGTCACTGAAACTCATATCCAACTGCCCCATCATGGAGGTATCCTCGTCCCGGTTCGAACGAGCTATTACACTAAGGTGTTTTGTCATGTATTCCTCCCAGAATGCTACCATGAGCATAATTAGCTGAGTTGAGCTCATAAATAACTCAAATTTCCGAAAGTTGTCGGAATGCACCGGAACGAAAGTCAAACTGCTCGGATGATGGAATATATCAAGCAAATGCCACCCGACACACAGAAACTCCTCAAAACTCCTCCAAAAAGCCCCTGGGCCCGCTGATGCCACCAACCTGTACCTGTGACTAGTCTGCTCCTAACTCTGGAAGTCCATCCTAGCCCTATCATAGATGATACCGAAAAAGGGAATATTACAGATTCTCTCATATCACTTGGCCCTTAAGTCAAGTCACCAAGGGAGGAGCGAAAGAAAAATTCTTTTGGTCGGAATCTCTGTTGAGATTTTGTGTATTTGGGGTAGCATCAGTTGTGCTCTAGCTCCCAAACTTTGTGGAGGGACTAGAGTACACTGGATCTACAATACCTAGAAATGGATTTGAGAAATTTCATCTGGTTTAGGAGATATTAAATTGATTAATTATTTTAATGTATTTCCTAAGTTAAAACTTAGGAAAATAAAATAATTAAAGTGAATTTAATTAAACATATGATGAAATCATCTTAAGTCACACGGATCAAGTTTTCTTTTAATCTTAGCCATTGATTAAAGATTTAATCTTGGCCGCTGATTTGTCAATGAAAAAAGTATAAAGGAAAGGCTTGGGGTCATTTGGAAAACACACATGGAGGCAGAGCACTGAAGCTAAGTTGAGATTCTAGGGCGGGGTTGCTAAGAATTCTCAGAAGTGTTTCAGTTGCAGAGAGGGGAATTTAGACCAAAGGGATGATCTGATCCCGGGGTCTAGAATACACAAGAAGCAGAGAAGAGATCAACAAGGATAGTGCAGAGAAAGGCAGCAGCGACAGCAGCAGACGGCAACAGCAGCGGCAGTAGTGTCTTTCAGGGGCAGCGCTGGGGTTTCTAGGCCTTGATCTGGCTGAGTTCTGTAAATCCCGTTTGAGGGTGTGGATCAGTCAATATTTTTGGTCTTAGATCAGCTAGGTGCTGCAGATCTAGAGTTTTCTCTGTAGGTTTTTCCAGATCTGGAAACCAGAGTTCTGTATTCAAAAATATTCTTAATAATAGAACCCTCCAACAGCCAGAGACCGGTTTTCCCACATTGGGTTTTTCCGGGGACAGTTTGTCCAGAAATAACTATGTCACTGGGTCTATGTGTGCATATGCTTATTCTAGATCTGTTATGTGTTTTGCTTTGATGTTAACTTGAATTTATTCAGTTAATAACTTGTATAAGTAGGAGAAGCTTAACTAGATTAACAGTAATAATTTCTGCATAAGAATTAAGATTCAAAAATTTCTACATGGTATCAGAGCAATTGCAGATCTAAAGGGGCAGCGCAGTTGACAGGAAGGAAAATCTGACATGAACCAAGGAAAGGGTTCATGCAACCAAAAGGACTCACGCAGTCCTCCAGAGCATGCAGAAATGCAAAGGGAACATGACATGAAAGTGTTGGCATACAAACTAGAGGAGGATCTTGCATGTGTGTCACGCACAGCTCCTCCTGATGTTTGGTATATTGACAGTGGAGCATCTTCTCATATGACGGGGGTTTGAGAATGTTTTTTGAGCTATCAAGAGGAGCAGATGAATTTCTAAATAACTATGGGAAACAAAGGAAAATGTACCCCCATCGGGAGAGGTACCATAACTTTCCAGACGGAAGATGGCCACAAGATTCGAGCCACGAATGTTCTGCATGTACAAGGGTTGGGGATGAACTTACTCTCGGTGTCTCAACTTCAGAACAAGGACTATGATGTATACTTTATTCAAGACAAATTATATGTCAAACATCCTAATTGGAGTAAAAAGGCACAAATTGGAGTAAGGAGTCACAAGATGTATAAGCTTCAGCTTGAATCTCCGGTGGCCCTGATCGGCAGTATAGACAACAGAGACATGAATGAGTTATGGCATAGAAGGATGGGGCATCTACATCATGGAGCCTTGGGGATTCTCAAAAATACTGTCACAGGGGCTCCTGAACTCAACACAAAGAAAGACGATGTTTGCAGAGGATGCGTACTAGGGAAGTACGCTAAGGCAGCGTTTCCAAGAAGCAGCAGTAGAGCCAAAGGTGTATTAGAGTTAATACACTGACATTTGCGGTCCGATGTCTACAACAGCTCTCAGTGGGGCAAAATATTTTGCCACCTTCATTGATGATTATTCCAGGAAAACTTGGATCTATTTTCTGAAGACCAAAGATGAAGTCTTTAATCGATTTAAAGATTTCAAAGCATTGGTGGAGAACTCTACAGGAAAGAAGATCAAGAAGTTAAGGTCAGATAACGAGGGATAATATATTGATAAAGACTTCACAAATTTCTGTGTGCAAGAAGGTATCAAGAGAGAGTGGACAGCTCCCTACAATCCAGAACAAAATGGAGTTGCTGAACGGAAGAATCAGACCATAATAGAAGCAGCAAGGGCAATGTTGTATGACCAAGAAATGCCCAAATTCTTATGGGCAGAGGTCTGCAACACAACTATCTATATTCAGAACAGAGTTCCAAATAGGACTTTGGGGAAGGTGACTCCCGAAAGTGTGTTCACAGGCAGCAAGCCTAAAGTGAGCCACATCAGGATATTCGGCAGCGTAGCATACTGCCATGTTCCATAGGAAAAGAGGAAGAAACTGGATGAAACTACAGAAAAGGGTTTTCTGATGGGCTACAATGAGAATGCAAAAGCATACTGCGTCTATATTCCAGAGAGCAGGAAAGTCGTGATAAGAAGGGATGTAAAATTCCTTGAAGAAAGAGCCTTTAGGAAATCTCAAGAGATGGCCATAGATACGCAGATTAAGGAAGATCCACTAGTACAATCTCAACGACCTCTGGAGGAGAGGTCCAGTGCCTCTCCTAGGCACAATTGTTCTGAAGGAAGCTCCTTCGACAAAGAACAGGAGGAAGAACAAGCGAGACCACCCACCACTGATGGGAGACCGAACAGAGAACTCCAATAGATTCTTAGAGATGTAGAAGGATTTGTTGGAACACCTAGAGAAAGGAAGAGGATAAGGAAACAACCTGACAGATATTAGGCACTAGGAGCTCAGGTTGGAGAGCCCTCTACCTTTTGGGAAGCAGCTCAGCATCAAGTATGGGTAGATGCCATGGTGGAGGAGTATAGCTCCGTCATGACAAATGATGTCTGGGAAGTAGTCCCTAGACCACAGGATAGATCTGTTGTAGGATCCAGGTGGATCTACAATATCAAATATGCTGCAGATGGTAGCATAGAGAAATTCAAAACAGGATTTGTAGCAAAGGGGTATGCCCAGAAAGAAGGCATTGACTATGAGGAAACCTTTGCTCCTGTAGCACAGTACACTTCTATCATATCCATTATCTCTTTGGCAGCACAGATGGGATGGGAGATTCACCAGATGGATGTGAAGACTGCATTCTTGAACGGTGTGATAGAGGAAGAAGTGTACATAGAGCAGCCAGAGGGCTTCGAGACACATGAGCAAAAGACTCATGTTTGCGAACTTAAGAAAGCCTTGTATGGCTTGAAACAGGCCCCCAGGGCATGGTATGGTCAGATTGATGGCTACTTGCAGAAGATGGGGTTCGTCAAGAGTGACGCAAATCCCAACTTATACTACTTGAGAGTAGGAGATGAGCCACTTATTCTTGTTTTGTATGTGGATGACTTGTTTTTTATTGGGTCATCCAAGCTCATCATGGACTGAATCTGGCAACAGAATTTGACATGAAGGACCTGGGACGAATGCACTATTTTCTTGGGTTAGAAGTTTGGCAGCATGAAGGGGAAATCTTCCTAGGGCAAGGAAGATAGAGGACAAAGATTCTGAAAAGATTCCAGATGGAAGACTGTAGACCCATGGCCACGCCAATGATCACTAACTGGAAGAAGATAGACACATCAGAGGATGATGAGGTTGATCCCTCCTTGTACAGACAGCTCATCGGATCATTGATGTATCTGGTCAATACAAGACCAGACATCTGCTATGCAGTGAATACCCTCAATCAGTTCATGGTGGAACCAAGGAGGGCTCACTGGGCAGTAGCTAAACATATTCTCAGATACTTGAGAGGGACAGTCGAGTATGGGCTAAAGTACACGAAGGAAAATGAAATTCAGTTAAGTGGGTTCACAAATGCAGACTGGGCTGGAAGCACAATAGATCGGAAATGTTCCAGCGGGTACTGTTTCAGTCTCGGATCAGGACTGACCTCTTGGTGTAGCAAGAAACAAAAGTCTGTAGCACTGAGCTCAGCCGAGGCAGAGTATATGGCAGCAAGCATGGCTTCGTGTGAGGCCATATGGCTCCGCAAATTAATTTTGAACCTACTTAAGAAACAAATAGAGCCGACCAAGATCATGTGTGATAATCTGAGTTGCATCAAGCTCTCTGAGAATCCTGTGTTTCATGACCGGTCGAAGCACATTGACATTCGGTGTCACTTTATCCGAGACTATGTTCAGAAGGGAGCAGTACAGTTACGATACACTCCTATAGGTGAACAAGTAGCAGACATTCTCACAAAGGCTTTGAATAAGGTTAAGTTCACTTAGTTCAGAGAGAAGATGGGAATGATCAAGAACTCCTTCCACTAGAGGAAAGGGTGGTTTTCTGAAGAAGAGGGAGCTGCAGTACAGTGGTTGCAGTGGCAATGGCAGAGTCATGGGCAGTAGCAGAATGGCAGCAGCAGTGAAAAGTTGAGTGGCAGCAGGCCAAGCTTCAATAGCATAGAACCAGTGCCCAAAATCATGTAATGCATGAGTGTGATGTATTGCTAGAGCACACCCTTGATGCTAAGAAGGAGTGTCGAGATTTTGTGTATTTGGGGTAGCATCAGTTATGCTCTAGCTCCCAAACTTTGTGGAGGGACTAGAGTACACTAGATCTACAAGACCCAGAAATGGATTTGGGAAATTTCATCTGGTTTAGGAGATATTAAATTAATTAATTATTTTAATGTATTTCCAAAGTTAAAACTTAGGAAAATAAAATAATTAAAGTGAATTTAATTAAACATGGGATGAAATTATCTTAAGTCACACGTATCAAGCTTTCTTTTAATCTTAGCCATTGATTAAAGATTTAATCTTGTTCGTTGATTTGTCAATGAGAAAAGTATAAAGGAAAGGCTTAGGATCATTTGGAAAACACACATGGAGGCAGAGCACTGAAACTAAGCTGATATTCTAGGGCAGGGTTGCTAAACATTCTCAAAAGTGTTTCAGTTGTAGAGAGGGGAATTTAGACGAAGGGGATGATCTGATCCCGAGGTCTAGAAAACACAAGAGGGAGAGAAGAGATCAGTAAGGACAGCGCAGAGAAAGGCAGCAGCAGCAACAATGGGGTTTCTAGGCCTAGATCTGGCTCAGTTCTGTAAATCCCGTTTGAGGGTGTGGATCAGTCAGTATTTTGGTCTTAGATCAGCCAAGAGCTGCAGATCTAGAGTTTTCTCTATAGGTTTTTCCAGATCTGGAAACCAAAGTTGTGTATTCAGAAATATTCTTAATAATAGAACCCTCTAGCAGCCAGACACCAGTTTTCCCACATTGGGTTTTTCCGGGGACAGTTTGTCCAGAAATAACTGTGTCACTGTGTCTATGTGTGCATATGCTTATTCTAGATCTGAATTGGTAGAGATCTGTTATGTGTTTTTCTTTGATGTTAACTTGAATTTATTCAGTTAATAACTTGTATAAGTAGGAGAAGCTTAACCAGATTAGCAGTAATAATTTCTGCATAAGAATTAATATTCAGAAATTTCTACAATCTCAATAGGAGGCGTTCGTATAATTGAAACATCGCCTCTGTTGTGATCCAGTGCTCACATTACCAGACTTGCAACAACCATTTGAGATCGAGACAGATGCCTCTAATTATGCTATTAGGGCAGTTCTTACTCAACAAGGGCATCCAGTGGCATATCACAGTGAGACACTGCCCGACACAGTCCAAAAGTATCTCACTTATGAAAATGAGATGTATTCCATTGTGGGGAAGGAAACGATCATCCACACAAACCACCGATCCCTACAGTTCATACAGACACAAGGGAAGTTGCAGAACGATCGCCATCAGAAGTGGTCCACATATCTGCAACAGTTTCATTTAAACATCAAGTACAAGAAGGGCGGCACCAATAATGTTGCAGACTGCCTCAGCGGACCACTGATCGTGGCGATAACCACTGTGCTCAACTCTTGTGGGCACGAGACTTGCGATTGTTTGCTTCTCTACAAGAGCGATCTAGAATTCGGCCACACATACAAGATGCTCTTGGAGGGTAACCGAGTTCCAAATTTTCACCTCGAGGATGCACTGCTATGTCACCTGGGACACCTTTGTGTTCCTTCAAGCGAGCGTTCCAAGATGATTTGGAAAGCGTACTACAATCGGGTCGTTGGGCATTTCGGGGTCGAGAAAATAGTGGCAGTACTGCAGAAGTATTTCTATTGGCCAAACCTTTGACAGGATGTCGAGAAGTACATCAGATCCTGCGTTGTTATCACTAAGTTGGTACAGATGGGCTGCTCCACCATACAACCTAGAGTAACTCTTTCAAGCCTACTTCTAGCTGAAAATTAACCTTTTCAGCCTAAGACGGCTCTCTCAAAGATAAAAATGATTTTATTTAAATGAAGTTCAACAGATGGCTAACTCTGAAATAGTGTTTTAAGTGTGTTTGTTTGTAGGTGAAAGATGTATATAAATCACTACCATTGGGCATATGGAGTCAGTGTTAATAAATTCAGTGACATGGGAACTCTTCTTATGGAAGCGGAGGCATATAGATGTTTTGATGAAAGGATAACATACACAGATACACAACAGTCTAATGCTTGAAGGAAGTTAGAGCATGATATACATGAATTCTAAGTAATCAAACATCAAAGTACTGAAGACAAAATAGCAGGATACATAAGACAAATGCTCATGAAAACATCAATGAATCTCAGGTGAAGTAAGAGCCAATAGCCACTGTATATTTCTGATAAGAAGTTTTTTACAATAGTAGTTCAGTAGTCAACATCATTCAACCCTTTATAACTCTAAAACTCTCTCATTTATAGAGTGAGGACTCATACAAATGATTTTCCAACTTGCTAGCTTCGAACTCCCACTTCAGAGACCTATTTCAAATAGGATTACATCACGTGGAGACTTCGTAGGGATATTTCTGTTTTTCAGAGTTTGAATACAAAAAAGGAGTCTTCTTTCATTAAATAATTCAACAAAATCATTTAATAACCTTTATCATTTGCAACCAACCAATTTTCTGAGTGTACTAGAGTGTTGATATGTCATTATGCCACGTGGATGCTGAGTTGGACCTCCTACAAGTCGAGTTTTACATTTTTTTCATAAATCTAGTTAGTGAAAATTCTAAAAAATAGGCCTCAAAGATGAGTGCATAATATCCAAACCCGGATGGCTTTGCATAAACTGAGAGAGGTTTTTGTAGATGGGCTTGTGCTGAAGAAAAACCTCTTTCGGATTTCTAAAATGCTTTTTAATTTGGTCAGAAATTAAACTTGAAGTTGACTGCCAAAACAGTCATGTACAAGAAATTTCAGGAGAGTTCGTAGCGTTTTCCATTTGGCAATTTCTGCAACCATTTTGACTTCTCTAACTATTGGAGGGTCTTCCTTGGGTTTAATAAGCTAAATACATTCTCTAGCACCCTCTGCCATGTATTTTTTGAAGGACTTTTAGCTTAAGGAAACCTACAGTGAGTTCGTAGTGAAAACTCAGCTTCAAGCTTGGAGCACGCTACGAACTCACCTAGTTTGGCATATTTTTTTGTAATTTCTTCTTCTTTGCCCAAAAACCATCTTTGCAGCCTGCATATGTCTTGTGATGATAGCTTAAGACAAAAAGTGACCAAAAATGTGTGGCTTACCATGTTTAACATCAACATCTTGCATAATCACTTTAAGACCCTTTTTCTTCAATTCAGCTTGTAGCATCTCTATCGAACCAAATTGACATGTTGAGGTGTTGACCACTTATACACTGGAGTTAAGACCTTGAAAGACTTTAGGTTGAGATGGTGAGTTGTCCAATTGATGAGTTGGCATGCTTTCTTTCCTTGATGAGTTGTCATACACATGAAGTTTGACAGTTGAGTTGCCCCCTTAAACAAATAGCCCAATGACATTTCTTGAACTCATTTGATGATTCAGTTACCTCCTTACATGCGTTGAATGCCTCAAAAAGATCACAAACTCGTAACACTACAAAAACAGAGCATTAGGAAAGTTCGTAGCGAATTCTGACTGTTTTACATTGATTTCACTATAAACTTGAGTAAAAGTGTCAAATTCACTCTAATGATGAGATTTTCTCATGAATGAGATATTTTTGGATTTTTCTTTGACTTCTACTCCTATCACACAAATGATGACCATTAAGACCCCTCACATATGTGCATTTTTTTAAAATTATGAATTCAAAAGACCCTATTCAACTCTAAGTGACTCAACCTAATTAACTTAAGACCAACCAAATTTTATTGATGATAACAGTGGCTCCACTTGGGATGATGTGCCTTTGAGGTACAACAAAGAACCTATAACTCCAGTGCCTTATCCATTGGGCTGATCCAAACCTCTTGTCATATTGTTTAGCCTGCATTTGTCCCTTGACATGCTCTTGAAGCAAAAACACTTGTACAAACCGAAACTTGCAACTACAATCTTCAAACTAAATGTTGAAAGAGATGCTTGCCCAGCAAGCTTATTTATGTACATATCAATCCTACTCTAATATCTGAAAACCAAACTTTCAATTTCAAGCAATATGAAATTTCCAAAATAACCAATCAAAGAGTTGATCCAACACATGGGCTTCTTGATTGTACTTTAACAACATTGGAAGTGAGTCATCTATTGGCAACTCGGAATGAAAATTGAATCCCTGCTCCATAAGAAATACAAAATTTGTCTTGGCTGATGACTGCAACAAACTTACCATTGGATCTTGGAAACCATGAAAAATCACCTTATCTTGATGAGTAAAACCATGAGAGATGAATTCATTCATAATTGATGGCTTCTTTTGTCCTATGTCTTCAATTCCAAGAACATCATCAAATAAAAAGGCAACAATAAATTTGTCTTCCTTTTCGTGTAAATCAACAAAACCATCCATGCATCCTTGAACATCTTCAGACATGACATCCATATTGTGTGTATCAAAACTACTCTTTTTCTTATCAAACAAATCAGATATAATCTTTGGTAGTTTTTCTTGATGATTGTCATCTTGATTCTGAGCACTAACTGCTCCTGTACAAACAACTTTATTTTTATGATCCCCAAATAGAATAGGTAAAACATGTATATTGATCTCTTCATGTAGCTCAAGTTTACCCAAAAGTGAACTTTAATCACATGTTACTTCACTGTCCAGAATTTTCATGCATGTATTTTCAACAACCTGATCTTGAGGAGTTTCTTCTTGACATAAAATTTCAGAAAAGGAATGGGCTGAAAAACAATTTGAATGATTTGGCTCATACCTTTGACTACATATAGATGGACAAGGCTGCAAATCTTCATAAATTTCATGTAATATGACTTAACTGTCAAATTGTTGATCTATTTTATTTTCAAGCAAAGAAGACACTTCTTCTTGTTGGAAACCTTCTTGATTATCATGAAAACTAACATGAGAAGAGAAATCATTAAGTGCCTCTAACATATCCTCATCCATGCACTCTCCATTATCTCTAAGACTTTTAAGATATGGAATGAAAACCTCACAAAAATCACAGCAGTCTTATAACAGTGATAAAGAAGAATGAGTTTTCTGATAATTTTCTAAGAAAGTCTTATGGAAATCTCTTAGAAAGAACAAGCTTCCCGGTTGCAACCCTTCATACGATGTTTTAACTTCATCCTCTAGGGTGGCCATAAACATTTTCATGAGACAATCCTCAGGAAACTCAACTTGAAACTTATGCACATGCATATGGAATCTAACCAAGTGAAGAGCAACATTATCTTTATTTTCATCTTTAAATATGGGAAGATAAGTTGATCAATTAACTATTGGCATAGGATTTGGAAAACCAAGGATGTGAGACCGATCCATAGGAGCATACCTGGCATTCTTTCTTGCAATAGAATTCATCTTGGAACTTCATCAAGCTATTGATCTTCAAGCAGTGGAGTCACCATGAAGCTATGAATTTCTGAAATCTTTAATAATGGAGTCACCAAGGTAGAATGCAGCCTCGAATGCTTCTGAGCTCCTGCTACCCTCAAGAGTTCAGTCTTTTTGTTTGAGCACAAAATTTCTAGAAAATGTATCTTCAGTCTCCCGGTAGACGCACCAAAATGTTATCACTAAGTTGGTACAGATGGGCTGCTCCACCAGACAACCTAGAGTATCTCTTTCAAACCTACTTCTAGCTGAAAATTAATCTTTTCAACCTGAGAGGGCTCTCTCAAAGATAAAAATGATTTTATTTAAATGAAGTTCAATAGATGACTAACTCTGAAATAGTGTTTTAAGTGTGTTTGTATGCAGGCGAAAGATGTATAGAAATCACTACCATTGGGCATATGGAGTCAGTGTTAATAAACTCAATGACATGGGAACTCTTCTTATGAAAGTTGAGGCATATAGATGTATTGATGAAAGGATAAAATACACAGATACACATCAGTCTAATGCTTGAAGGAAGTTAGAGCATGATATACATGAATTCTAAGTAATCAAACATCAAAGTATTGAAGACAAAATAGCAGGATACATAAGACAAATGCTCATGAAAACATCAATGAATCTCAGGTGAAGTAAGAGACAATAGCCACTGTATATTACTAATAAGAAGTTTTTTACAATAGTAGTTCAGTATTCAACATCATTCAACCCTTTATAACTCTAAAACTCTCTCATTTATAGAGTGAGGACTCATACAAATTATTTTCCACCTTGCTAGCTTCGAATTCCCACCTTAGAGACCTATTTCAAATAGGATTACATCACTTGGAGACTTCCTAGGGATATTTCTGTTTTTCAGAGTTTGAATACAAAAAGGAGTCTTCTTTCATTAAATAACTCAACAAATTCATTTAATAACCTTTATCAATTGAAACCAACTAATTTTCTGAGTGTACTGAAGTGCTGATGTGTCATTATGCCACATGGATGCTGAGTTGGACCTCCTCCAAGTCGAATTTTACAATTTTTTCATAAATCTGGTTAGTGAAATTTTTGAAAATAGGCCTCAAAGATGAGTGTATAATTTCCAAACCCTGATGGCTTTGCAGAAATTGAGAGAGGTTTTTGTAGATGGGCTTGTGCTGAAGAAAAACCTCTTTCGGATTTCTAAAATGCTTTTTAATTTGGTCAGAAATTAAACTTGAAGTTGACTGCTAAAACGGTCATGTATAGGAAATTTCAGGAGAGTTTGTAGCATTTTCCATTCGGCAATTTCTGCAACCATTTTGACTTCTCTGACTGTTGGAGGGTCTTCCTTGGGTCTAATAAGCTAAATACATGCCTCTAGCACCCTCTGCCATGTATTTTCTGAAGGAGTTTTAGCTTAAGGAAACCTACAGTGAGTTTGTAATGAAAACTTAGCCTCAAGCCTGGAGCACACTACGAACTCACCTAGTTTGGCAAATTCTTTTGTAATTTCTTCTTCTTTGCCCAAGAATCATCTTTGCACCCTACATATGTCTTATGATGATAGCTTAAGACAAAAAGTGGACCAAAAATGTGTGGTTTACCATGTTTAACATCAACATCTTTCATAATCACTTTAAGACCATTTTTCTTCAATTCAGCTTGCAGCGTGTCTATCAAACCAAATTGACATGCTGAGGTGTTGACCAGTGATACACTGAGTTAAGACCTTGAAAGACTTCAAGTTGAGATGGTGAGTTGTCCAATTGATGAGTTGGCATGTTTTGTTGCCTTGATGAGTTGTCATACACATGAATTTTGACAGTTGAGCTGCCCCCTTAAACAAATGGCCCAATGACATTTCTTGAACTCATTTGATGATTCATTTACCTCCTTACATGCGTTGAATGCTCAAAAAGATCACAAACTCATAACGCTACAAAAACAGAGCATTAGGCAAGTTCGTAGCGAACTCTCACTGTTTTACATTGATTTCGCTACAAACTTGGGTAAAAGTGTCAAATTCACTCTAATGACCACATTTGCTAATGCATGAGATATTTTTGGATTTTTCTTTGACTTTGACTCCTATCACACGAATGATGACCATTAAGACCCCTCACATATGTGCATTTTTTTTAAATTATGAATTCAAAAGACCCTATTCAACTCTAAGTGACTCAACCAAATTAACTTAGGACCAACCAAAATTTATTAATGATAACATGCGCCATTGCCAAACCAACCATCAAGAGGCAAGGCCTCTATACTCTGCGTCCTACCGCTAGTCGACCTTGAGAATCCATCTCCATGGATTACATGTCGAGTCTTCCTTCTACTAAGCATGGCAACGACTGTGTTTTTGTGGTCGTCAACAGATTCTCGAAGATGGCCATTATGGCAGCCTGCAAGAAGAATATCACAGCAAAAGCCACTGCTAAACTCTTCTTTGAACAAGTGTGGGTACACTTTGGGATCCCACAGTCTATCATCTCAGATCGGGACAACAGGTTCCTCAGCACATTTTGGTCCAGCCTCTGGTCAATGCTGGACACCAAGCTCACCAAGTCTATAGCTTTCCATCCCCAAACTAATGGCCAGACAGAAGTCGTCAACAGGATGATCGTACACATTCTGCGCATGTACAACTCAAAGCATCCACACACATGGAATTAGAGCCTCCCCTATGTACAACATAGCTATAACTGGGCCCTCCATAGCTCAACCGACCACAGCCCCTTTCAGGTGGGCTTGGGATTCCATCCACTATCCCGTTGATGTAGCCATGCCATTTGCAGCTACTCCAGCTGATTCAACTCATGTCTAGTCTGAAGCTACCAAGGAAAACAACTTCATTGGGCGCATTCAGTGCATTCGCCAACAGGTTCATGACATATTGGATAGAGCCAATGCTAAGTACAAGCAGTGGCATGATCAGCATCAGATGCAACACAACTTCCAAGTGGGCGACAAATTGTGGCTACATCTGCAGAAGAAGCGCCTCGCTGGACCCCACCGCAAGCTTCGCCCGCTCTGATATGGGCCATACACCATCACCAAGGCTGTAGGGGAAAATGCCTTCGAGCTCAGTATTCCACCATTCCTTGGTCTGCACCTAGTGTTCAATGTTGACCCCCTCCGGCCCTACTTTCCACCTCTTCTGGACACATCCGACATGGCAGAACAATTCACACCAATAGAGTTAAACCCAGACGGCATGGAACAAGCCACAACTAATCGGATTATGGATACACAAATCAAGAAAACCCGCCAACAAAGGATCCAGCTATATCGAATTTTCAAAACAGGCCAACTCCTTCACCAGGGAAAGTGGCTCACCAAGGACCAAGTTCAGCAGAAGTTTCCTCATCTCATGGAGAAACTCAATGCAATGGGGGCCATTGCTTCCTAAGGGGGGGGGAATGATCCAGGTGGATATTGGTGGCCACCCGCCTATTCCACTTGGATCCCCACCATTGTTTCTTTCAGTTTTTCAGTTTCCTTAATTGTAGCACAATTTACTATTTTTGGCAGTTTTTCGGGTCCTTAACTTCCGGAGTCGTTTTGAGGCCCCATGTTAGTGTCCCGTGATTTGGCAGATTAGTAGACCAAATGCATAAGGTAACATCAGACCAGTCGTTGGAGTCCTAGGACCTAGCCTTCCTGGACTCAGAGAGGGCTCTCTCTATTAGATGCAAAGGATGTGATCTTGTTTGCTTTAGATGGTTGATTTTAGGCTAGTTATTATGTGTAGGGTTTGTTGTTTGTTTTGGTTGGGTAAGATGAACATGTATAATAGGTGGAGTGAGAGGTCTTCAAATCATTGGGCTATGGAGTCAATGAAAGTCATGGATATCTCAATAATAAATCAGAGTGCATTACAGGGTCAATCTAGCAAGGTTAATGGATCCTTAAGGTTATGTGTGAAGTGGGATAGACATCAAGTTGGTGAATAAGGTAGGGCAAAGGGCAATCAAGAATCTTTCCTCAAATACCCATAACAAGGAGGTCTTAAACACTGATAAGCAAAAGATATAACTCATGAGGTAGGGCAAACCATTAAGCTCAATGAAAATACTTAAACCAATAACCATTCAAGACAAACAATTTCAATGAAATATAGAAGGCGAGAAACTCATTTGACTTCTAGTGATTTCACCTTCAAGCTTTAGAAAACATTTAAGATCACGAATAACTTTAATTCATGAAGAGGGAACTCCTAAACATCATAAATCAAGCTATAAAGAATTTTGAGGCAAATTGATAGGCATAGACAAAGGGCAAGATCGAAACAATACCTCTTTGACTTAACCTAGCAAGCAGTACTTCAAAGAGAGGTTTCAAGACAAAGTTTAGATAGCATCAAATAAGCAGGGCTTACCATGAAACATATTTGTAAACTAGCATATTAATCCATTATGAAACAAACAAGTTTAGGTGGGCCTAAGGAGCAGTTAAGAATTCCTTAAGCTGACCCAACAGAAAAAAACATCAAGGCAATAGAAGGCAAGAGGACTAAGGTTCTTCAAAGAGCAATTCTCAACCTATACTTTTCTGTTCCACTGCAACAAAGAAAGATGAAACATAATGATAACAAGAAAACATGAACAAATTAAGAATACATCACCATTAACCAAGCTTAGGGATCCTGCAAACAAGCTTCTCCATCATCAATCCAAGCAAGCCATTCATAAACTCCACAACACAAATTTCTTCTCCAAGCTCATAAAAACCATGTATTGCTCTCAAAGCTCATCAAATGCCAACCTTTACAATGGAATCCTCGTGCTCTATTTATCTTAGCAAGTGAGAACGTGGAAACCATAAGAGGCTTCTGGAAACCCTAATTTCATCATAAATGTCATATATGTGCTTGAATACCATGCAAAGCCCAAGACACATAATATCTAAGTTAATAAATGAAAAATAACATAACATAACTCCTCAATCAATTCTAGAGTGATTTGCCCAAGAAAACATTAAAAAATCATTTTGCCATCAATTTGTGTGTTTTGTTGACTTTTGGCCAAAAACACACTACACAGTGCATTTGCGCAGCGCCACCTTTTGTAATATTCCTAATTAGCACCGCTAATTGGAATATTTCATTTTTGTATAGTTTTGCCGCCTATAGTTAAATTAATAAATAAAGTGAGAAATAGGGGGTCAACTCACTTTAATAAAATAAAGTGCTTCCTAGTAGGTGAACGTTGTAACTTAAAGGGGAAGGCCTTGGGGGTCCACACACACATGAGGGAGGCCTCACGTAGGCTCCTAAGGTAACTGCGCAGGTCAAGGAGGAGGTCAAGGACGCAGTTAGGGTTTTTGAGGGAGCTAGCACTATAAAAGGTGGGGGTTTCACTCCATTTGGGATTATTGATATGTTGATGATATTGAGAGCTAGACTTCTGTCTACTTCAGCACGCTGGTTGTTTAGTTGGTCTGCAGCACTGTTTAGTGCGAACTGAGTGTCTCCGGTCGGAGATCTCGCCCTTGGCCCCGGGGGACTTCGAGTGCCTACTCGGGCAAGGTATTTCCTTCAGTTTCAGTAGGTGATTTGCAGTGGATTTTGGTGGACGTTTTGCAGAGGAGCTGGCCCCTTAGAGTGACTGCGCAGTCCAGGAGAGAGGACGCAGTTTCAGCAGGGAGGACGCAGTCAGTGTTTGTGCAGCGCTGTTGTGGGTGATTTTGTGGTGGCTTCAGCGTATTTCAGCCTTGGGGAGATTGTTGTTTCAGCCGGAGGGTTTGCAGGAGGATTTAGACCCCTTTCCCAGCATATTTCTTGAGCTTCTGCGCTGTTCCTGGGAGAGACAGCGTTTTCATTGAGGAGGGCTTTATTGGTGGATTTTCGGAGGTGGAGCATTTGCTTCACGGTTTCTGGGTTTTGTCCGGAGGGGTGAGTACAGACAGCCTTCCGATTTTCAGCTCATTCCGGTGAGGGGATCAACCCCTAGTTCCAGTACATTGCAGCAGCAGCTTTCTACGACAGTTTACTCCAACAGCTAGGACGCAGTCTCTGTTGTAGCCATATCTTATTCTGAGAGGGTCTTCACTTGCCTAGAGCAAGGATAGGTGCACTCATTCTGATTATCTCTTGTACCCATATATGTATTCTCAGATTAATAAAATGGCTTAGCGTTCTGGTATTTTATGTGTACTTGTTCCATATTCTAGTTCCGGCATTTTGTTCTATATAGCTGCTTGTTTGTTTTGTTGTGTATTACTGTTTATTTCCCGTTGGGGATATTACACCTTTAGCAGAAAATAGCCTTTGTTACAACCAAGTTTTGGACCACTTCCCGATGTCGTATTTTGCTCCATGATGGCTCGTTGGAAAGCTTGTTGAGTCCTCTTTCCAGATATGCCTTTGGTTTTCTGATTGAGCACTTGTAACCGGTTCAAAAAGTTAATTGCCCAAGACTGCTATAAGCGCAGCACCACCTCCAGCAGAAAATAGGCTCTGTTGCAGCGAAGTTTTGGACCACTTCCTGATGTCGAATTTTTCTCCGTGATGGCCCGTTGGAAATCTTGATGAGTCTACATTCCAAAAATGCTTATAGTTTCCTGATCCAGCTCCTGTAGCCTATCCAAAATGCTAAAATCCCAGGATTTCCATTAGCGTAGCGCCAGGTCTGAAATAGAGGCAGAATGGTGAAAAATGAGGGGTTTTTGACCTTTGAGGGCAAATCAGCTCCAGTCCCTCTGAAACTTGGTGGGTAAAGGGTACTAGCCATGAAAAGTCCAAAAATGCTGCGTTTTCCTCCCGAGGATGCTCTAGGGATTAGCACCGTGCCAAAAATAGGTATTTTTGCAACCAAGTTTTGGACCTCTTCCTGATGTCGAATTTTGCTCCGTGATGGCTTGTTGGAAAGCCTGATGAGTCTACATTCCATAAATGCTTATAGTTTCCTGATCCAGCTCCTATAGCCTGTCCAAAATGCCAAAATCCCAGGACTGCCATTAGCGCAGCGCCAGGTCTAAAATAGAGGCAGAATGGTGAAAAATGAGGGGTTTCTGACCTTTTGAGGGGTCAAATGAGCTCCAATCCCTTTGAAACTTGGTGGGAAAAGTGTACTAGCCATGAGAAGTCCAAAAATGTTGAGTTTTCCTCCTGAGGATGCTCTAGGGATTAGCGCAGCGCCAAAAATAGGTACTATTGCAACCAAGTTTTTGACCTCTTCCTGATGTCATATTTTGCTCCGTGATGGCTCGTTGGAAAGCCTGATGAGTCTTCTTTCCAGAAATGTTTATAGTTTCCTGATCCAGCTCCTGTAGCCTGTCCAAAATTCCAAAATGCCAACACTGCTATTAGCGTAGCGCCATGTCTGAAATAGAGGCAGAATGGTGAAAAATGAGGGATTTTGTGACCTTTTGAGGGGTCAAATCAGCTCCAATCCCTTTGAAACTTGGTGAGCAAAGTGTACTAGCCATGAGAAGTCCAAAAATGTTGAGTTTTCCTTTTGAGGATGCTCCAGGGATTAGCGTAGCGCCAGTGGCGCTGTGCTAATAGGCCTCCAATTCTCAAAAAACCAAAAGTTGTCCAAATTTCCTCAAAATTGGTGGAGGTGTGCCTCATGGGGTTTGAGAGACCTGTTGAGAAGCTTGTGCCAAAACTCTAAGGCCTTCTTGATCTTTTCCTCTTTTTAGTGCTTGATTTTCAATGAGTGCCTTCTTGAGTTTTGCCCTTGTCAAGTGACTAAGCTGAGGTGGATGGTAGGGTACATTTCCCTTTGGAGGCAGCAAACATAGGCCTTGACCCTCTCTGATATGTAAATGAAAAAAGTTTGATGGTGGCCTTTTGGTGTCTTGACTATGGCTGTGATCCTTGGTGCTGTCATCAACTCCTTTATCATTTCTTGTATTGTCCTCACCTTCATTTCCTTCATCATCAGCATGCTCACTTCCCCTTTCTTCATTTTATGCCTCTGTATCTTCTTCACTTTGATTTGGCTCGTCACCAAGACTCTTTTCCTCTTCATCCCCTATACTATCATTACTATCATTATCACTGAGAGGCTGATTGTTGTCATGACTGTTGTCATGACTGTCATGACTATCTTCTTCCTTGTTGTTTTGTTCCTTACTATCCTCTTTATCAATGTCATCCTTTTCTTCTCTATCACTGTTTTGCTCACTGTCATGCTGCCTTGTCTTGCTCATTGTTTTCATCTTCATCATCTTTTGTTTCTTCATGCTCATCATCATGACCCTCCTCTGTTTCCATGTCTTCCACTTCTTCTTCATCATCTGCCCCTTCATGCTCAAGGAGGTCAAAACAGAGGGTCACTTTGCATTTAAGACCTAGGGTTTGCACAACTAGGGTTTGAAGAATAAAAATGAAAATGGTGGTGATGGCAACCTTTACAAATGAGTGATATGGAGGCAAGTGTATGATTGTTTTACCTTGAATTTGAAAGAGGGTTTGTTTTGAACCAGCTTGTGGTTACCCTATTTTCACACCTTTCTAATTTGATGATGGTTTACTTGGAGGTCAGAATCAGTAATTTTGCAATGAGGATCTAGGGCTTTCCAAACTAGGGTTTAATCATTTCTCTAGCCACCAAATTAGGAAAATTTCTTGTAGGATAAGTAAGAGAGGCCACCTACTAGCTTTAACTCTTTTGCAGCCCTTTGAATGCAACTTGGAGGATGAATTTTAGCCTTGGGGCAACTTCTTTCATTGTTTGAGGAGCCTCTGCATTAGCGCAGTGCCAAAAAAGTGTCCACTTATAGCCAAGTTTTAATGACCTTCCCGATGTCAGATTTGGGCCTGTGATAGCTCGTTTGAAAGCGTAACCTATGTACTTTCCAAATATACCATTGTTTCCCTGATTGGAGTTGATTTGCCCTGCCAAAAGTTTATTTTCCCAATACTGGTCAAAAAGTTTTGAATGATGGTGCAGAAATGCAGAGTGTTGGTGCAGACAACTTTTGGATGCCTTCCTCAACCTCAAATTTAGCTCTTGATAGCTCATTGGAAAGCTCGTCCAGTCTAGTTGTCTTTTGACCCATCAAGCAAGTCATTTGGACACTCCAGCTATGAGAAAACCTGATTTTCCCAAGGTCACTCCAGCAGTGTAGAAATTCTCCTGTGACACCTGTATTTTTGACATTGCTCCCAAACCATGATCCCTGTGTAGAAACTGAAGGAGGTTTTTCTTCTTGGCCCTATGATGGACAAAAACCTCTCTCACTTTTGCCAAATTCATCTTTGTTTGGTCATAAACATATTTTTAAACAAAACTAGCCCTAGTTGTGGCAAATGACTTGGCCCTTGGAATGAATTCTTGGAAAATGATGGAGGCATGATGTTTATGAGTTGGTATGGACTTATGATTGCTGATATGATCTATCAAATGAATCCTTTGCTCTTATGCCTCCTTTCCATAGCAAACCCTAGCTTAGTTGGAAGAGGAAATTAGGGTATGGTGTAGGGGATTTAGGACTGCCTTGTAGAGGGAGGGGAATGAAGGGGTTAAGGTTGTCTAAATTCTTGGGGAAATTTTGGGGGATAGGGATAGATGTTAGAGAGTATGGGAAAGTGGAATTTCAAGAATTGAATGAAGGGAAAGGGTCCAAAAGGGCAAAACATAGGCCTAGTCTCGAAAGGTGTCAAATTGTAGCAATAGGCTAGGTTTTGTATAAAAATGATGAGTTTGAGGGATAGGAGTGATGGGAAGTGTTTATGAAGGTATATTAAGGATAGGAGGAGGTCTAAGAGCATCAGGATACAAGCCTTGTTGATGTTTTAACCATGGAGGCCATGAAACCAAGGAAAATGCCCTCAAAAACCCTAGTTGGATAATGGAGTCATAGGCAAGGGACAAACAGAGTAATGAGATTATGGGTGTGAAAATCGGACAGAGATGAGAGGCATGAGTCCATGAGGGATCTTCCGTGAGTGATAGGCTAACTATGACATGATAGAGTGGGGAGATATTGAAAATTTATCTTAAGGATAATGAAGGCGGTGAGATTTCTAGAACTCACAATATTCATGAATTTTGTTTCTAGAAATCTAGGATAAGCATTAGTCATCTATGAAAAGAAAAAATTACTGATGACTAACAGTGGCTCCACTTGGGGAGTGCAGCTCCTTTTCAGGAGGTGTCCAGAACATCGGATCTCTGGTTTTATGAAGACCAATGCCTCATCCATTGGGCAGATTTTTACTTCTTCTCATTTGTTGATGCTTATTTGATGTTGTGATCTCAATAATCTGACAAAAAAAAAAAAAAAACATGATTAGCTCAGCTTCATCTCTACCTCCCCAACCTACTTGCCTAACATTTTTTCTTCCTTGAGTGCACTTGGACTAGCAATCCCTTGACATTTTTTTCTTTTGAAAGCAAAACAAACTATCTACTTCTACTCTTATCACTTCCAAGAGTTCAGATTAGGCTAGTGAACTCTTTGTATTCTCTACCTAGACTATTTGACTGTCAAGATTAAGCTGTATGACAGACTTCATTCTCTAAGCTATTGACATGAAATTGAAAACATGGTTTAAATTAGGATTAGTCAATCTGACTTACCATGAGTTGTGGCATTAGGACAAGTTGCACACAAACATTATTTTTGTACAAACAAAACTAGAAAAACAAGGGCTGTGATTTATCATTTGGGATGCATCCCCATCTTTCTCTTTGGTTCAGTTTTGAGCATGTGGAACCAATATTTTTCATTCCTAATCTATCATTTTTGACAAGTCAAGTTTGAATGATTTGACAAGGTCTCTTTCACTAACTTATCGGCAATAAATTGAAAACATGTTCAGCCATGATTAGGCTAGATGACTGAACAAGACTTTTTTGGCACAAGTAGTGGCATTTAGGCTTGCACACTTTCAGCATTACTATTTTTTTGGGTATGGGGTTGTACCTCTTTTCAAATCTGCCCTCTTTTTTCACCTTTTCTCTGTTTTTGTGTTTTCATTTTCAAAACAATCTATAACTAAAAGATGCTCAAAGGCTGAGCTTATTTGCATGTCTGTCTATCCTAATCTAATTTTTACGTGATATACATTCAATTGATGAACTCTCTTTTCTAATACAACCAATCAAGCAGAGGATTGCATGAGGCATCTTGGTTCAACTCTTTGAGGATGCTGACAAAATTAAAAGGCCACTCCCACCTTACTTGTGTTTGAACAGTAGTGCCTAAAATTTTTCTTACACTTTGCAACAAAATGCTCTTAACATGGTTTACTCCCTCTTCAAATGTTTTTAACAAATCAGCAAAGGGATCTTGAAACAATACCTGAATGTGAAGATTTGGTAAATAAGCTTGATCCAGGACTGCGTCTTCCTCCACTTGGTTGAGCTTGGGACTCCTTTGGGAAAGAAAATCTACCTATTCCTCATGATCATCTGAACTAGTAGACTCATCATATATTGCAATGTTATCCTTTAGCAAACTTGATGGGTTTTGATAGAGTGGGTTGAGTTCTGTGTGAAAACCACCATGTTGATGAGTAGGAGCACTCCTTGGCAACAAATCTTCTTGAGAAAGAAGTGCAGCAACTTTCTTGTGATCATCAATTTTCAAGCCTTCATTTGCTTCCAAATTTTCTAAGCTTTCCTCATCACTGTCATAGTTGTTATGCATTAGTTGGCTACCTTTCTCAAGTTGATGAAACTGAGCTTCCTCCCAAAAACCAAGTGCTGAATGATCTACAAAGTTAGCTTCTTTTTGGTGAACATCATCATTATCAACATATTGATCAAACCTTGGAGAATCATCAATATAATTAATGTTACCAACTGCACATATTGGACTATCAGATTGTTTCTCTTTGAATTGATCTATAAATCCATTTTTTGCTATGTGATAGCTAGGATTAGGAGGAAAATAAATAGAAATGTTCTGTTCATATGAAATATTAGAAGCTGACTTCATGTTTATCATCTGATCTATCTCCTCTTCAGTTAAAAAAGGAGGCATTTTTCTCTTTCTTTGGATATAACTACAGCAGTCCTCTTTCTCTTGTGGAAGCTGATTTTGAGGCTGAATGTCTTCTTGAGCCTCACGTAGGAGAGATGATGAATCATCATTTGCGCCTTTAGAGAGGTCCTGTGGGTTCTCTTTCATTCCCTGATTGATTTCATCCTCAACCAACTCTTCTTGATTTTCGTGATAGTTAACTTGGGCATGAAATTCATGAATTTCCTCTGATAGATCCTCAGGGTGCCAATTTCTTTTTATAATCTGAAATTAATCAAAGCATAAAGGTAGAGACCCTAAAGGTCTTGACTCCTTCTCTATTTCAGATTTTGTGATTTCAAAATGGCTTAAGAGAAAGACCTCTGGATATGCAAAAGGGTTTGCATCATCTATCTTGTCCCTGATTGATTCTTTAAAGCATTCCACCTTGTTTCCATTTGCAATTTGCTTGTAATGCTCTCTTAGTAGTGAAGCACAAGATATAGGAAGGTATCTAGTACTTACTTGACAACTTTCAGCATCTTCTTCTTTCTAATCTTGCTCAATATGCATATTTTGATTGTTATTTTTGTCCTGTAATGACAGAGTTTGGTCTTCCCAAGGAAAAGGTATAGGCTGTTTTGAATAAGCAACACCAACCTCAACCTTGTACTCTTCCTCTTTCCTGCCAAGTATATGCATCATTTCGCTGATTGTATCTGTCAACATCTCTAGCTTTACCTCTGAAGATATCAGTTTCTCTTGAGCTACTTTGTCCTTCTTTATTGCTTCTAACTTTGCCTCTCTTTCTGGAATGTTGAATTCCACAGTAATTGCCATATTCTGCATTTCTTCCAGGTTTGAAGGGTCTTTTTCTCTTATCTGGAAAGCCATCTCCGGCTCAAAAGCATTTGGGTAGTGCAAGAGAGCCCACCCTAGGGGTGGCTTTATCTTAGCAGGAATTGCATGGTATACTTTATTGAACCTCGTTGAAAATTGTTGTACTGTCTCCTCTGGATGTCTTTTCAAATGGTTGTAGTCCTTTATGATGAGAAGAGCATTTCCCATGACTGCCCACCTATCTAAGAAAACTTGAGTGAATTGATGAAAGTTGCTAATGCTTGCAGCTGGAAGGTCCTTAAACCAACTCTTAATTTTTCCTTGTAATGATAAAGCAAACATTCTAATATGCACATCATCTTCTTCTATTTCAAATAGGTCAAGTAAACCCTCAAGATTTTGAATGTGTTCTTCAGCGGTGACTTTTGAGTTTTCTCCATCAAATTTGGGTAGTTTATTTGCAAGATTTGCAGGGAGGGCCTGGAGGATAAGAGGCAAAACTAGAGGCTTGTATCTTTCTAGGACCTTTGTGGATATAGGTAATGCAAAAAGAGATTGATGACTATTTGAGGTTTCAGCAAGAGTAGGAAAGGTATTATGAGGCTCATGTTTCACTAGATCTTCCACAGGTGTATCTGGGGTAGGCACAGGTGTATAAGTCTGCTCAAGGTCTGCAATTTGAGGTTCAGCTTTTTGAGGCTTGAGATATTTCCAATGATCAGTGTAGATCTCATCAGTGTATTCTTGATTTGGCTTAAAGCAGGATAGAACATGGTTACAGTTAAAAACAATAATTTTTTGAATCCAACCTAGGCTTGGGTGCTTTTTCTTTCTAGGATGACTGGTCATGTTTCGGATTCTTCCTCCAGTGGAGTCTTCAGGTATATTGAGAGTTTGTGGAGTCGTCAGGTAGATGATTTCAACTATTTTAAAGCAGGCTGTTGTCCACCATCAGCAACTAAATACCAATCTAAGGGTGTTTGTAAGTTTTCTGAGATCTAAAGAATACTTACTTTGTCACTAACTCAGAAGGTCCCACCGTGATCACCGTTATGTTAGTTTCCCGTAATTTGGCAGATTGGTAGACCAAATGCACAGGGTAACATCAGACCAGTCGTTGGAGTCCTAGGACCTAGCCTTCCTGGACCCAGAGAGGGCTCTCTCTATTAGATGCAAAGGATGTGATCTTGTTTGCTTTAGATGGTTGATTTTAGGCTAGTTATTAAGTATAGGGTTTGTTGTTTATTTTGGTTGGGTAAGATGAACAGGTAGAATAGGTGGAGTGAGAGGTCTTCAAATCATTGGGCTATGGAGTCAATGAAAGTCATGGATATCTCAATAATGAGTCAGAGTGCATTACAGGCCAATCTAGCAAGGTTAATTGATCCTTAAGGTTATGTGTGAAGTGGGATGGACATCAAGTTGGTGAATAAGGTAGGGCAAAGGGAAATCAAGAATCCTTTGTCAAATACCCATAACAAGGAGGTCTTAAACACTGATAAGAAAAAAATATAACTCATGAGGTAGGGCAAACCATTAAGCTCAATGAAAATACTTAAACCAATAACCATTCAAGACAAACAATTTCAATGAAATATAGAAGGCAAGAAACTCATTCAACGTCTAGTGATTTCACCTTCAAGCTTTAGAAAACATTTAAGATCACAAATAACTTTAATTCATGAAAAGGGAACTCCTAAACATCATAAATCAAGCTATAAAGAACTTTGATGCAAATTGATAGGCATGGACAAAGGGCAAGATCGAAACAAGACCTCTTTGACTTAACCTAGCAAACAGTACTTCAAAGAGAGGTTTAAAGACAGAGTTTAGATAGCATCAAATAAGCAGGGCTTACCATGAAACATATTTGTAAACTAGCATATTAATCCATTAATGAAACAAACAAGTTTAGGTGGGCCTAAGGAGCAGTTAAGAATTCCTTAAGTTGACCCAACAGAGGAAAACATCAAGGCAATAGAAGGCAGGAGGACTAAGGTGCTTCAAAGAGAATTTCTCAACCTATACTTTTATGTTCTACTGCAACAAAGAAGGATGAAACATAATGATAACAAGAAAACATGAACAAATTAAGAATACATCACCATTAACCAAGCTTAGGGATCCTGCAAACAAGCTTCTCCATCATCAATCCAAGCAAGCCATTCATAAACTCCACAACACCAATTTCTTCTCCAAGCTCATAAAAACCATGTATTGCTCTCAAAGCTCATCAAATGCCAACCTTTACAATGAAATTCTCATGCTCTATTTATCTTAGTAAGTGAGGAGGTGGAAACCATAAGAGGCTTCTAGAAACCCTAAATGTCATTTATGTGCTTGAAGACCATGCAAGGCCAAAGACACATAATATCTAAGCTAATAAATGAAAAATAACATAACGTGACTCCTCAATCAAATTTGGAGTGATTTTCCCAAGAAAACATTAAAAAATCATTTTGCCATCAATTTGTGTGTTTTGTTGACTTTTGGCCAAAAACACACTACACAGTCCATTTGCGCAGCGCCAGCTTTAGCAGAAAATAGACTTTGTTACAACCAAGTTTTGAACCACTTCCCGATGTCGGATTTTTCTCCGTGATGGCTCGTTGGAAAGCTTGTTTAGTCCTCTTTCCAGATATGTCTTTGGTTTTCTGATTGAGCACCTATAACCAGTTCAAAAATTTAATTTCCCAAGACTGCTATAAGCGCAGCACCACCTCCAGCAGAAAATAGGCTCTGTTGCAGCTAATTTTTGGACCACTTCTCGATGTCGGATTTTTCTCCGTGATGGCCTGTTGGAAAGCCTGATGAGTCTACTTTCCATAAATGCTTATAGTTTCCTCATCCAGCGCATGTAGCTTGTCCAAAATGCCAAAATCCCAAGATTTCCATTAGCGCAGCGCCAGGTCTGAAATAGAGGCAGAATGATGAAAAATGCGGGGTTTTTAACCTTTTGAGGGGTCAAATCAGTTCCAATCCCTTTGAAACATGGTGGGCAAAGTGTACTAGCCATGAGAAGTCCAAAAATGCTGAGTTTTCCTCCTGAGGATGCTCCAGGGATTAGCGCATCGCCAAAAATAGGTACTTTTGCAACCAAGTTTTGGACCTCTTCTAGATGTCAGATTTTGCTCCATGATGGCTCGTTGGAAAGTCTGATGAGTCTACTTTCCATAAATGCTTATAGTTTCCTGATCCAGCTCCTGTAGCTTGTCCAAAAATGCCAAAATCCCAAGACTACCATTAGCGCAACGCAAGGTCTAAAATAGAGGCAGAATGGTGAAAAATGAGGGGTTTTCAACCTATTGAGGGGTCAAATCAGCTCCAATCCCTCTGAAACTTGGTGGGCAAAGTGTACCAGCCATGAGAAGTTCAAAAATGCTGAGGTTTCCTCCTGAGGATGCTCCAAGGATTAGCGCAGCGCCAAAAATAGGTACTTTTGCAACCAAGTTTTGGACCTCTTCCTGATGTCGGATTTTGCTCCGTGATGGCTCGTTGGAAACCCTGATGAGTCTACTTTCCAAAAATGCTTATAATTTCCTGATCCAACTCTTGTAGCCTATCCAAAATGCCAAAATCCCAACACTGCTATTAGCACAGCGCCAGGTTTGAAATAGAGGCAGAATGGTGAAAAATGATGGGTTTTTTGACCTTTTGAGGGGTCAAATCAGCTCCAATCCCTCTGAAACTTGGTGAGCAGAGTGTAATATCCATGAGAAGTCCAAAAATGCTGAGTTTTCCTTCTGAGGATGCTCCAGGGATTAGCGTAGCGCCAGTGGCACTGTGCTAATAGGCCTCCAATTCTCAAAAAACCAAAAGTTGTCCAAATTTCCTCAAAATTGGTGGAGGTGTGCCTCGTGGGGTTTGAGAGACCTATTGAGAAGCTTGTGCCCAAACTCTAAGGCCTTCGTAGTCTTTTCCTCTTTTTAGTGCTTGATTTTCAATGAGTGCCTTCTTGAGTTTTGCCCTTGTCAAGTGGCTGAATTGAGGTGGATGGTAGGGTACATTTCCCTTTGGAGGCAGCAAACATAGGCCTTGACCCTCTCTGATATGTAAATGAAAAAAGTGTGATGGTGGCCTTTTGGTGTCTTGACTATGGTTGTGATCCTTTGTGCTATCATTAGCTTCTTCATCATTTCCTTTGTGCTATCTTGTCCTCACCTTCATTTCCTTCATCATCAGCATGCTCACTTCCCCTTTCTTCATTGTATGCCTCTGTATCTTCTTCACTTTGATTTGGCTCATCACTAGGACTATTTTCCTCTTCATCCCCTGTACTATCATTACTGTCATTATTACTGAGAGGCTGATCGTTGTCATGACTGTCATGACTATCTTCTTCCTTGTTGTTTTGTTCCTTACTGTCCCCTTTATCAGTGCCATCCTCTTCTTCTCTGTCACTGTTTTGCTCACTGTCATGCTGCCTTGTCTTGCTCATTGTTTTCATTTTCATCATCCTCTGTTTCTTCATGCTCATCATCATGACCCTCCTCTGTTTCCATGTCTTCCACTTCTTCATCATCTGCCCCTTCATGCTCAAGGAGGTCAAAACAGAGGGTCACTTTGCATTTAAGACCTAGGGTTTGCACAACTAGGGTTTGAAGGATAAAAATGAAAATGGTGGTGATAGCAACCTTTACAAATGAGTGATATGGAGGCAAGTGTATGATTGTTTTACCTTGAATTTGAGAGAGGGTTTGTTTTGAACCAACTTGTGGTTACCCTATTTTCACACCTTTCTGATTTGATGATGGTTTACTTGGAGGTCAGAATCAGTAATTTTACAATGAGGAATTAGGGCTTTCCAAACTAGGGTTTAATCATTTCTCTAGCCACCAAATTAGGAAAATTTCTTGGAGGATAAGGAGGAGAGGCCACCTACCAGCTTTAACTCTTCTACAGCCCTTTGAATGCAACTTGGAGGATGAATTTTAGCCTTGGGGCAAGTTCTTTCCTTGTTTGAGGAGCCTCTGCATTAGCGCAGCGCCAAAAAAGGGTCCACTTGCAGCCAAGTTTTAATGACCTTCCCGATGTCGGATTTGGGCCTGTGATAGCTCGTTGGAAATCTTAACTTGTCTACTTTCCAAATATACCATTTTTTCCTTGATTGGAGTTGATTTGCCCTACCAAAAGTTCATTTTCCCAATATTGGTCAAAAAGTGTTGAATGATGGTGCAAAAATATAGAGTGTTGGTGCAGACAACTTTTGGATGCCTTCCTTAACCTCAAATTTAACTCATGATAGCTCATTGGAAAGCTCGTCCAGTCTAGTTGTCTTTTGACCCATCAAGCAAGTCATTTGGACACTCCAGCTATTAGAAAACCTGGTTTTCCCAAGGTCACTCCAGCAGTACAGAAATTCTCCTGTGACACTTGTATTTTTGACATTTCTCCCAAACCATGATACCTATGTAAAAATTGAAGGAGGTTTTTCTTCTTGGCCCTATAATGGACAAAAACCTCTCTCACTTTTGCCAAATTCATCTTTGTTTGGTCATAAACATATTTTTAAACAAAACTAGCCCTAGGTGTGGCAAATGACTTGGCCCTTGGAATGAATTCTTGGAAAATGATGGAGGCATGATGTTTATGAGTTGGTATGGACTTATGATTGCTGATATGATCTATCAAATGAATCCTTTGCTCTTATGCCTCCTTTCCATAGCAAACCCTAGCTTAGTTGGAAGAGGAAATTAGGGTTTGGTGTAGGGGATTTAGGACTGCCTTGTAGAGGGAGGGGAATGAAGGGGTTAAGGTTGTCTAAATTCTTGGGGAAATTTTGGGGGATAGGGATAGATGTTAGAGAGTAGGGGAAAGTGGAATTTCAAGAATTGAATGAAGGGAAAGGGTCCAAAAGGGCAAAACATAGGCCTAGTCTCGAAAGGTGTCAAATTGTAGCAATAGGCTAGGTTTTGTAGAAAAATGATGAGTTTGAGGGATAGGAGTGATGGGAAGTGTTTATGAAGGTATATTAAGGATAGGAGGAGGTGTAAGAGCATCAAGATACAAGCCTTGTTGATGTTTTAACAATGGAGGCCATGAAACCAAGAAAAATGCCCTCAAAAACCCTAGTTGGATAATGGAGTCATAGGCAAGGGACAAACAAAGTAATGAGATTATGGGTGTGAAAATGGGTGAGGTAAAGGAATAGGTGCAGGGATCTTCGATGATAAGGTGACTATGACATGATAGAAGTGAGAGGCTATTGAAAAGTTTATCTTAGGATAATGAGCGGTGAGATTTCTGAAAACTCCCGTATTCATGAATTACTTTTCAAGAAATCTAGGATAACGGCCAAGTCATTCTATGAAAAAAGAAAATTACGGTTCAGCTAAGATTACGTAACGTTTTTAGGCATCAAGCTAGAAATATGAGTTCATTAGCTGGACTTGATTTCACTATGGTAAATTAATGATATCGGTTAGATCTTTGTGATGTATCATGTGCATCAAACGGAAATAGTATGCCAAAGTTACATGAGTAATTGATGTTGTAATTTACTAGATGAACCCATATTTACATTTAAAGTCTCCTGAGGTTAAGTTTTCAACTATTTTAAGGTTCTTCATTGTTTCTCAATAATATACTTGGTGCTTGAACTCCATTATGAAAAGAGAGTTAAGACGATGGTAACACATATATTTTAGAATAGCTACCCATTTCTTTAACTGATTTTATTTCCATTGTACATAAACAATTTCGGTTATTTGATACTAAAGAAATGATGTTTTATTTTACTATCTTTATGTATGGTTATATGTGTATTATGTTTGCATTTTCTTGCATAATTTTGGATCATAATGCCTCGTGGCCTCCTTCTTGTACTGTCTGTGGGACATTCTCAGCATAGTGCGTGCTCATGGCGGTGGCTCTTAACTTGGTAAGTCTCTCTTGCCCTCTTCTGCCAGAACTTCTTCATGGCACTTGTTTCCTTTTCTGCCAATACAAAATCTTCTTTGTGTGTTGAGATCATCATCTCTGGTCTTTCCCCAACACCATCTCTTCCTTCAATTCCAAGGGTACAATGTCCTAGTCATTAGCTTTGCCCATTCAAGGTTCTAATGTCTCTGAGTTCTTGAAGGCACACAAAGGCTAGGCTCCCCTGCAAATGTTTAAGAACTCTGTCACTGTGCCAAGCTCATCTCGATATTGAGGGAACTTCGTTAAGTATTTTGGTATCATCTCGCCCTCCTCCATCTTGATCTTTATGAGCTTGTCTTTCAGCGCCAACTTCTATGGTCACTTCTATTCTGAAACAGATTTGTTAAGGCCTTCCACATAGCATATGAAGTCGTCTTTCCATGGAGACTCAAGATAATATGATCTCGAACTCCCTATAACAAGATCCTTATCACCTTTTCTACCTTCTTCCATGCATCAAGTTTTTGAGCTTTTTTTGTTGCGAGCTAAGGAATATCACTGTCTATGAAAGCCTTCAGCCTATTTTCCTCAAGCACTGCCTCCATGATGTCCTTCCATGCTATGTAATTCAATTTTACATCAAGAGAATATTCGAGTCTAAAGCCATTGAGAGACATCTTGATCTGTTGCTGGGTCCTGAAGAATAAATCTGCAAATTTGATGTACCTGTTCAAAACAAACTCTAGTTCTTCTCTTCTATTGTGATTCCTAGTGCTCTGATACCATGTAGAAAATATAACAAAGAGATTCAATATGATATTGTAATGTACTAAAACAAAATATTGAATCCTTCGACAATTTGCGGAAACAAAACATGATCGCACAATCACATAATGAGTAAGAGAAAAAAATTATCAATCGTGCAATACAAGATGTATCTGGGGAAAAAAACTGCTCAAAAACCCGCTATATGTATATTACATACAGTCAAGATCATGAAACAATACAATGCTATTCCTCGCATTGAGAAACCCCTGCACTCTGTTGATTGTCTCACTCTGATCTCGCTTGAATCTGACTTACGATCTAAGCAAGTTTCGTCCAATATTTAACCTTTTTCTTGCTTAGGTCTAGTCTGTCTTCCTTACACATTCTTGGGCTAATCGAGCCCCTATTAATTAGGAAAATCCCAATTAATGATTACACAATCCTTTCAAGCCTTCTCGGTGACTCCATGCATGACCTGTACAATTTTCTAATTATACAAATGATACCTTTAACCTCAAAATCAACTGGGCCTTCCTTAGAATTGACATGCAATAGCTATTTATAGTGAATTATCAATTAACTGATTGATCACTACTTGTGAATTAAATCAGATTTAATTCACTGGACTTCTCATTAGCTCATCTCTCAGTTAGAACTAGTTAAACTGATTTTAACTCAATTAATGGAGTTAATTAATTAGAACTCACAAATAACTGTAACTAGACCCCCTTAAATCATGGGATAACTCTGCATGCCTCCTCTATGACCTCTAACTCGAATTTCGTAAGCTAACTAAGTCTTCCTAACTCAGTTAACTAATACAAGTTGTCATGAGATGAAATTACAAATTTTCTTCCAATTTAATTAAGGGAAAATTAAATCAGAAACCCCCTATGGTACCATTTCTGGGTGTTATTTATGGATGTCATCTTCATTGTTTCTTGTTTCCAATTTCAACAGGCCTGCAATCCACCATCTTGAATCTCCTTAAGATATCCATTGCATATTTTCCCTATCCTAGAAAAATATCACCTATTTTCTACCACACGTCCAATCCCAAAAAGTGGTGTATCATGTCGATGTCCTCCATCTCAAACATTGTAGCAAGATCATGCTTACACATCTTGATGAGCTTCTCTGACCCTATGAGAAATATATCAACATATAACACCAAGATGAGTGCATGATCTCCAACAAGTATATAATACAAGTTGGGACCCACCTCATTCTTGGTGAAGCCCGTGTCTAGTAAATACCCATCAATCGTCAAGTACCAATCTTTAGGTGCCTAGTTGAGTTTGTATAGTGCCTTCTTTAACATGCATACATGAGACTCTCTCCCATGCACCTCAAATCCCTAGAACTGATCAACCTACACCTCTTCCTCAATCAACCAATTGAGGAAGGTTGTCTCCACATCCATCTGATGTATCCTCCACCCCATCTTTGAAGCAATAGATATAATTTCCCTGATATAACTATTCCTAACAATTGGATCAAATGTCTCCTCATATTCCACTCCCTCCTAGGAAAACCCTCTCACCATGAAACTATCCTTATGCTTCTCAATATTGCCACCTACAAGTGCTTGATTTTATAGATCCACCCAAACTAACCATTGATTTCCCCTTTTCTCTCAGCACGATATCCCACATATCATTCTTCATGATGGAGGCATACTCCACCATGGAATCCCTCCAAACCTAGTGGCCTACTACATCTTCATAACCACTAGGCTCAGAGTCAATGATGTCACTCATGAGTTCCATATAACTGGAAAACTGCCTCAGTGGTTTGTTTTCCCTGAAAATGCTCCTAGGAGCCTCCACATGCTCTTGAGCATCTCTTAGTGTTTGCTCAAGCCATCTCGGCCTCCTCTTAACAAAAGTACAAGCCTCCTTAGAGAGAGAGATTTCTTTGAAAATGTGGCTATCTATGTATACCCATGAGACCATGTTTACAAAAAACTAATTAACTAAAAATAAAGATAAACCTCGATAAACCTCATACAGAAGATAAAAATCATCCCATGTCCTAGGTTTAATTTCCTACTATAAGATTGCTCACATAAAAATGCTAAAAGCAATCTCTCTTACAATAGATAGTGCAATAAATAAATAAATGACTAAAACTAAAATAATTCCTTTATTTCATCCTTCGAGGAAAATGTTCGTAGAATCTACTACACTAGGGTTATTTCCCTTCATTAGGTAGGAGTTCTTTAGCTCCATGTAATTAGGATCTTGGTGCGGAGAAACATGTTTTTTTCGTAGCGTAGTAAGAAAATGTTTTGAGACTAGATTCTTGGGAGTGAGAGTGAAACTCTATGGTAGGCTAAAGAGGTTTAAACTTAAAAAAACTAAAAACCAGTGGTTATCCTCCCTAGTTATGCAATGAAATTTTCTATTTTTATACAAAGGGTTGAAGATGTGCAGAAGATATTGCTTCTTTAATTTTTTTAATCGCAAATGTTATATTTTTTAAGATTGGCCCAATTGATGTAGCTAAAAGTAATGAGCTGATTGCATCCTTAGTACACAAAAGATATAGTAAGTGAATAGGATATTCGTCAAATTACTGCATATGAATTTACGTTATTATTTTAATAAATTTGTCTTTTTTCCTTCTGAGGTTTTTTTTATTCTTCTTTTAGGGGATTGGTTGAAAGTACGACAAACTTATTACCCTTCACACGAAGACTCTCTAGCACTTGATCATCTATTTGCTACTTATAAAGAAGCATATTATTCTCTAAAGAGTATCTTTGAGAAGTTGTCCCATTATCGGAAATAAGGTTTTTCATGTTGATGCAATTATGGAATGCAACATGAAATAATTTGTGGGATATATATATAGTTAATAATGGAGATTTCATTTTGGAAGTGATATTTGAGTATCATTTTGAGATGTATACTATTGGAATAATAAATGATCACCCCTATGCGAGTATTTGAAGTTACAAAAGTTAATTGCCAAATCAAGGTTGTTGTGGTGTTTTTGATATTATTTGCACTTTGTTTTGTTGTAAACATAAATTAATTACCAAACTAGGTTTAGTTCGGAGGCTTCATACTAGGTTGCATGTCTATATTAGAATCAACATATTACAATTCAATTTAGTGTTTTGTAATTTATTGTATGTACATGTATGGTAACAAACTGCCAAATGGCTACTTAATGTTGTATATATATTAAGAAATATATTCAATATATTATTTTGTATATTGAATATAAAAAATAAAATTTATAATATTAAAATTAAGTAGATGAACATAATATAATTGTTGTTTTGGTTAACTATTTTGTAATGAATCACTGTTTTATTATTATTGAATAGAATCATTTCAATTTTAAATCTATGGTAAATTATGTATATTGAATTAAATAATTGATTGTGTTGATATTTTGGTTAATTAATTGAATACTTATATTAGACAAATTATGATTATGATTAATTAAACCAGTTTAGATTCATCTTAACTTTGAATCTATCAAGCGTCGAGAGGGATCAAATCTCTTGAGATGCAAATCTCTTGTAGAGTGAAAAGAGATTTGATCTCACTCAGTGTTTAGTAGATTCGGAGTTAAGATGGATCTAGGATGGTATAATATATATGCAGTTGACACTGGTTCTCCACATTAATATGTTAAAACATGCCCCTCATATTTTCCCTCTATGCATATATTTAATTATTTTTATTATTAATATTTTCTAAAATATTACATGTCAAATCCATATTACACATTGAAAGAATTACAAATCTAACTCATATATTGAATTAGAAAGAAGTTATTAATGGAATAAGATTTTTTTCTATCTTTCTCTATATATGTTTCATGTTAAAAAAATTTACTCAACCTACTTATTGAAATATTTTATTTATAACCCACATTAATTTGTTCTATCATTAATATTTTTAAAATCATATATATCAACTTTAAATTAAAAATTAAATTAATTACACATCTCCCTAATTATGGAAAGTGTAAGTATAAGAAATTTATTAATTTAATTTTTTTTTTTCTATATAAAGTAGATATAAAATTATGTTATTTAATATGAACATTGAAATATTTTATAGTTCATAGTAAAATATTTTTTGTTATTTATGTATTTTTGTTTTAAGATTACATTTCTTCCTCCTACTAAAAAGAAAATTAATTTTTTTCTACCCATCTCCATATTAAGTATTAAAGAAATCACATTCCTTCCTCATACTAAAAGGTAAATTAATTTATGTTTACTTACTCTTACTTTATATCTGTATATCAAGTTATGTAAAATTAAGGTGCAAATTGAAGTGTTTTAATTATGGTGGACATTAATTTCTTTTGTTATTGATATTTTTAATTTGTTAATTTAAAGTATTATTTAATATTTTTAAATGTAAAGGTACATGACAACATCTCTCCCATAATAAGTTGTAGAGCGCCTCTCGACGCAATAATTGATTGTGCTTTCAATGAATCCATAATGTATGTTATTGTTGTTTGAATAATTGATTATCTCATATCACAAAACATGTAATAATGGTGACATTATTTATGTGAAAGCTGAGATTTATTAGGAAATTTTCAATGTTATTGTTGTCACCTTGGAGACAGTTCCTGGTTGCTAGGGAATCAGTGCCCAGGACATCCACAAATTTTCTTAAAACATTTTAAAATATTTATTACCTGAAGACCAAAAACTGTAGAGTGCAATACCTACTTAGTCTTGGAGATTAATGAAAACTCAAGAGACTGGCATTTCTTAATGATTCCAAATTTTAAATGACTAGGATAAGAAGAGGAATTTGAAGGATGAACAGGGTTTTAATTTGAGCCTAATGGAATCCAATTTTCAAACCTTGAGAATGAACAAATGAATGTAACATAGTAAACAAAGGGAAATGATAGTGTTGAAGTTAATGGAGCACTCATTAAGGCCCTCTTGAAGAAAGAACAAATATTTTTCTGCTACAAGTTGTGACATCAATAAATATGTACCAATCTTAAGAAGTGGCCTACTACATCATACATAAACTTCAATGAAGAAAAACAAATTCCAAAAAAAAACATTGCAATAAAGAAATACCAAAAATTTGGAATCATTCTGCTTCAAAATTTATCATTTCTCCAAGGAATATTTAGTGTTACATATGTTACATAGTTTAAAATCCCCAAAATTGGAGTCTCTGGACCCTAAAAAAATATCCATCTCCAGCTTTATTTTTTGCTCCCAGTATAATTGTTCCTTGATCTGTTATGGAACTAATTCTTCAAATAGTTGTAAAGTTGTTTTCCTCCTTTTCTTAAATGAATGTAAATAAATTTAGTAATTACAATGTGTTTTTTTTAAATAAAGCTTAAACATAAATTTCAAAAATTTTAATATTGTATATGTAAAATTGATTTCCTCCTTTTCTTAAATGAATGTAAATAAATTTAGTAATTAGAATGTGTTTTTTTAAAATAAAACTTAAACATAAATTTTCAAAAATTTTAATATTATATATGTATATATATAATATTAAAATCACTCTCTGCCAATTACAAACCTTTATAATGGGCTCCAATAGATTTTAGACTTTTAATTAACCTGCAATACATTAATAAAGTTTAAATGTAAATGATGGACGTGGACCTCATCGTTGTCGTAATACATACGTTGGAAAAATCCATGTGTGGTCTTGAGAAAACCATAAACTGCCTCCCGACACTTCCTCTAGTAGTTTCTTGAAGTGAGGAGGGGTACCATTTGTTAGAAAATCAAAAAGGCAGAAATATTTTCTTATGCTGATAATTACTTGTGATGATATAGTAATTTTATTATCTTCTTTTATTTTAGTTTCATCAATAAATCATCAAAACAGTATGAAGATCAACGACACCAAATGTAGGCACTCAACCAGGGCTAAAACCCCTCTATAGGGGAAAACCCAGTCAAACTCTTCCACTAGTAAATAAAATTGAGATAGACCAAGACCTTAGACCCAAAAGACCTTCCTCCTCCACCAAGTCAACCCTACAATATGATTCAACAAACTTCAGTTGTCTCTTCTTGTCAAACAACTACTCCTCATCAACAACCCATAATTTCGACCCACAACAACTTTAGAACTTTGGCCCAGCTGCAATCCAAAAGATTCGCATGTGTGAGAGATAGATTTCCCAAGAACTCGATTTTGGTCTTCCAACTTCTTCAATCCTTCTCCAACAACTTCGTTATCCTTTTCTTCCTCCAGCAACTATAGATTGAAATTGTTGAGTGAGTGTGCTCCAAATGAGTTGAATTGTTGCCTCTATATAGTGTTTGTGTGAGGTCGAATTCCCTTGATGAGGCCAACTTGTCCTTTTTGAGGCTGACTTGGTGGAGGAGACCTAAAATACCTATTTCACATTAAAATAAATTTATTTCTTTATAGATGAAGCCCAAGAATGTTCTTTTACATTATGACATGGACAAGGACACTTCACATAAACCCTAGAAGCTTGCAATGGAGGCTTTGACTTAAGAACCATTGACCCAAGCATGAAACCCATGCTTTAGTAAGTCAATTTCTTGTATAATAAAATCTCTTTTTCTTTCTTTTGACTAATACATTACATCATGACTCAAATACAATTATGAATACCGACACTAGTTACTTTCTTCAACACTCCATCTTGGCTAGGGAGGTATTCACAATTACATACATATGGAAGATCTCAAAATGATATGAACTATGAAGAGTCACAACACACACACTGCTACAGATTATATACTTGACCAATGCACTCTAATTGGGTGGGACTAAGGTGGACTCAAGCTTTAGCCACTATAGGTACCATCAGAATTTTAAGCTCTACCACCAACCAGGGATCCAGGTATGTATCCATGGTCGGAGCTCCATGACCAATGCTACCCTCCCTACTTTGGGATCTAAAACTCAACATATAGGCCGACCAGATGTCATCTCAAGCATCTTGCATAAGATGCTTCATCTATCCTAATCAACTAAATTACATATATCCACCAATCCAAGAATAGTTCAAATGTTCAATATTTTATGGAGAGATCATGCACAATCACAACCCCAATCAGTAATATACTTTCAAATGTATATATACAACTAAACACAAACCTACAAAGTCATAAATCATTCATATGCTTCTTATATCATCAAATTATTCAAATGCATCTTATCAAAAGTTTTTCCTATTCCATTTCTATGGAAAGACCAAATACATCCTTGGTAATTCTCAATTATTTTGTTTATAACTTAATGAATCACGAACATTCATCTGTAGTACTTTCATTCATTCAGTTTCATTTTTACTTCAAGGTATTCATTATGATTGTCATAATATGCCCTCCCTCTCAACTGGAGAGATATACCCTTTTTTCTATCCAAGCTCCATCTCAACTTGGGGAGATCAACAACATTCATAACATCAGAGAAAATTCACTCTCTCAAGGTTTCATTTCTTTCTTATGTCACCAAGTTCACCTTGATCATCATCATTCTTATACCTTCCTTCATCATGCTCACCATTATCATCTTCAATTATGAACATCTTATGTACCTGAAAAACTTTAGTAGCAAGTACAACCAAATACAAATATACAAAAGCATGAAGTTAACTATATCAAAATCATTTCATTACAATGGAAGCATCAAAACCTTCAAACTTTAGACATCATATACCTAAACCTAGTTAAGTTCATAATTAGCAAGAGTCACATATTTTATATTCTAGACTTCAACAACTTCGTAAGGTTTTTTCATAAACCCTAGACTCCATCTTCGAGACATAAAGCCTTAGATATCAACAATTCAATAATGATCCAATCATAGTACTATACATCTAAGGTTTTAACAATATGATTTTAGAATTGCATGTTAGAATCTACTAGGGTTTGTTGCAAACCCTAGATTGTATGATCAAAACTAAATTATATTAATAATTGAAAACAATTTCATCATACCCTAGAATATCAATCTATATAATGTTCTAACTAAATAAATACAGTGAAATATCAAAACATGAACTAGCGACAACAAACAAATAAACATGCAATCTGAAAGCTCCACAATAACAGCAAGTTTAGAACATTGTTGAGCAGAAATAATAGAGCTAAGCCATTTTATTAAATATACAATGAGAATCTGAGTACAAAATATAGTGGAATGTGTGCACTTGGGCTTGCTTAAGCAAGCATGCAAAACCCGGATGAGAATGGAGAAAACTCCATGCTGAAACGACTCATTGGTTGCATACTTTGCACATAAATGTATTGGTTTTGCTGTTGGAGGAAAACTGATATTTGAGGCCTCAAATCTGCTCCAAAATTTCTGAAAAATTAGGACAATGATCTCCAACCCGGGAACAAAAAAACCCGGAAATATTTTGGGCTAATTCCAACCTCCTCGAATTATCCAAAATTCAAGTGAAATTACCCACTACCCAACTCTACGTCCCACCAGAAAATCTATATTTGCTCCACCAAAAATTATCCACAAATATAACTGAGAAAACATTGAAAGGTAATGCTGAAAAGATATAGTGAAATTCCAGCTATTTCCCAGCACAAGATTGCATCAACTGCTCCAGCAAAAACAACCTACCTATTGTAGAGATGAAATAGCTCACAAAATGGAGGAAAAGAAATATCCAATCAGCTCCAAGTTTTCTCTCCTAGGATGACACTCTAATTTCACCGAAAGAGTGTTGGGATTCCGCTTGGAAATACCTATGCTAAACAACACTGGTTGACTTAACTCAACATATTAAGCAAACCTCCAATTTAGAAAAGAAATGCCAAAACCAGAATGATCAAAATGTGGCCCCAACCTCCCTTTTATTTTTGCTTTCACTTCATCATACAATGGTTTTATTTTTCCCATAACATGGTTTGATCTTTCCCGTGGTTCAATTTCCATGTTTGGTAACTCCACAACTTGAATTTATTTTTCATTCTTTTCCTAAGTCTTAACCATTTCCTTTTCTCCGAAATTTATTAAATATCTCCACAACTTATTTATCCTAATTTTATTTAGCTAAATATATATATTAATCACCAAAATTGCAAAATTGGGAATTTCCATGTCAAAATTTAATTAGGGATATGACAGTCCTCCCCTCCCAAATGTTGCTTGTCCTCAAGCAACTATAGTGTTGGATATTGCAAAATATGTTCTCCTTCCCAAGTGGCATCTTCTTCAAGAAAATCCTTCCACTTTACAAGGAATTCTCTAATGGTTTTGCTCCTCAACTTTTGTTCCCTATCTTGTAATATGGCCTATGGTATCAAAATCAAATGCCCCTCATCATCTAATGGTGGTAACTTAGTGGAAGTCTTCAATTTTTGTCCCAAGGCCTTTTTTAGGCAAGAGACATGGAATACATTATGCACCCTGCTTCCTGGTGGAAGATCCAACTCATAAGCTACCTCTCCCACTTGTTGAATCACCATGTATGGCCCATAAAAACGAGGTTGAAGCTTTTCGACTCCCTTCTTCTTTAGTGTGGATTTCTTGTATGGTTGCAATATCAAGAAAACCAAATCTCCTACCTCAAAATATCGCTCTACTCTACCTTTGTCTACATATAACTTCTTCTAGTTTTGTGCCATCTGCAAGTTATCCTTGAGTGCTCTAAGGATATATTAGATCTCTTGTATTCGATATTTGGCCCCTAAAGCTCTATTATCTCCGAAAACCATATCACCAAAAGTCAGTGCATCATCACCATAGAAAGCACTAAAGGGTGTCATACCTATGGACATATGATATGTGGTTTTGTAGCAATACTCCCCAAGGTGCAGTCACTTCACCCACGCTCTTTGTTGTCCAATCACATAGTTGCGCAGATATCCCTCCAGCCACTTATTTACTATCTCTTGTTGTCCATCTGTCTAAGGGTGGTAGCTAGTGTTGGGAGTCAGCTTCGTGCCAACAAAGAGAAATAACTCCTACCCAAATCCTCCCATAAATATGGCACGCCTATCACTGACAATCATCTTAAGAAGCCCATGTAGCCTAAACATCTTCCAAAAAAAAAACTCAGCCATCTATAATGTTGAATATCGAGATGGAATGGTGAAAAAGTGTGAAATTTTGTCAATCGATCAACAACCAAATAGATGCAATCTCTCCCCTGTACTGTCGTCAATATTGTAATAAATTCCATCGATATACTCTCTGACTTCCTCTCAGGAATAGGAAGAGGTTGTAGTAACCTAGTGAGATGCGTGTGCTCTCCCTTGTTCCTTTGGCATGCATCACACTCCCTAACATGCCTTGGAACATCCTCCTTAAGACCCCATGAAGTGAAATGATCTCTAAGGGCCATGTAAGTCTTGTAGAATCATGATTCCCTTCCAAAGGTGAGTCATGAAGTTGCGTATAGGATATTCTCCCTCGACTATGATCCTGACACCAAATAAATCCTATCTTTGTAATACGTAATGTCATCCATCACTTGGTACATGTCATCCCCATGAGTACCATCCAAGATCTTACATGCCTGTCGATCCTTGGAGTACTCCACCAAAATTTGTGCCTTCCAATCATGTGTGATATCCATCAAAGAGAGTGTCCCAAGCCTCCATGATAATGCATCAGCTACTATGCTCTGTTTTCCCTTGACATACTCAATCTCAAAATCATATGCTTGGATCTTGTTACCACTCAAACCAACAACGAACCTAAAAGGGACTCTTAAGAGGGAAACTGTTAGGTTAAGGGAAACAATGGAGACTTAGCCCATTGTCACCACAGCTAAGACTTCCTTCTCTTTACAGACTTTCACCGATGGGAGGAGACCCAGTAATTAAGTCAATTATAAAGGATGGAACAAAAAATAGATGTGAAGTGACCTTAAAGACCCTTTCCCTAGGATATGATTAAGAATGGAGCTGGCTTGCTTTCTCTTTAAGCATGGTACAAGACTTTCTAGGGAAAGGAGGTGAGGATTTGAGGGTTAGGTTAAATGAATATGACTTGAAAAGGAATTTCCCAATCCCTAAAATCCTTATAGAACTTGGATTCTCGAGTTTCCCTTGATAAATTGTCTTTTAAGTAAGACCACACAGGGCCAAGTGGACCCAACCTAGGTTAAGGGGATGAAATCTAGAAATCGATGATATTCTTAACCTGACCAAGGCAAGGAGAAAGAATCAAACAATAATTTTCACCTCAAGATGTCAAATTGATCCTATGAGGTACTAGCCTTGGGAACACTAGGGAAAAATTTGATCTTGGACCTAGGGCTTAGGATATCCTGGAATCCCACCATTAGAATCTCTTCATATTTGGAAGAGACTGTGGAGCCTCAAGACTGCCTCAATTTTTACATCCATTTTCACTATCTTTCCCTCTTTTTTGACAACTCCATAAGCTCAAAAAAGTATTAAAATGAACATTTTAGCCTGGTAATATATATTAATGATATCTTTTTCATATTTTCAGATGTTTCTTATTATTAGAATAAAATTTGTATTTAGCCACAGAATTAATTCATTTCTGCAGCTAAATTTTGTTTCTTTAGCCACTGCCATGATTCAACAGGTTCCAACGAATCAATGAAGAATTGAAACATATGGGCAGTTCATGAATGACTTGGTTATGAATCTTATCCTATCTACCTGTCCATAATCAAGGAAGAAAGCGTCTAGGATCGCGGTCAAAGGGTCGGTCAAAACAGGAACCAGAAAAAGCGAGCGAGAAAGATTGAAGCTTCATGATTTTCTCTCCACGTAGCAAATCGTGAAGCGATGAAATTCATATTTTTGTTTATAGTTTCATACATAGCTTGCTTAGTCTCCAAAGGCGTGAAAGCCTCAAACATTTAATACAAGACTGTTATAAATACCAGGCTGTGTAATTATGAAACAAATTTGAATTATTGCAAGATTGTTATGTTCTAAAACTTTGTTTTTATTCACTAATTGAAGAAGGAAGTGTTCTAGAATCTTGATACGTAACTAGCAAAGCATAGATCAGAAGCCATTCTATTGTGGAGGGCCTCTACACATAAGAGGTTTATTTGTTTAGTTTCTTGTACTTTCATAGTTTAGTTTTTCTTGCTTTTGTTGTATTTTTCATATAGATACATGTTTTGTTTCTATTGTGATTTATAACATAGATATACTATATCTTCATTTGGGTTTCGTAGCCCGAATACATCATTTACTTTCATATTGTAGACATATGCTTTGTTTTCATTTGCATTGCAATTGTTTTCGGATTTCTATAGTATAGACGATCAGGTTTATCATTGTTACTTCACTGTTTGATATATTCATTTGCAGAATATCATTATGTTAAGATAGATGTTTTGTTTGTGATTGAGTAGATTTAGAGATAATTTATCATAGTGGCCAACATAGATTGATTTATTATAGTTTAAGTTTCATCATTTAGATTAACTTCTTCTTATGCAATATAAGTTTATCATAGATTAGTTTCATTTCTTAGATAAACATTTCCTTTTCTTCCTTCTTGCAAGTTTTGTTTTTCAATCATTAAATATTTCTTTTTATAAGTATGAATACTCTTTAGTGATTTCTTGTTTTAAATTTCATTTATATAAAATTCCAAATGAATAAAAAAATATTGAAGTTCCTTCTTGTTTTTAGAACTTTAGTTTCTTTTCTCAAAGTCAGTCATTAACTATTAACAAGCTAGGATAGGGTTTTCATCATAGTTTTGGAACTTAGTTGAATTTAGATTTCATTTCACAAATTATAAGCCTTATTTTCTCAATTCCATTTAGACTTCAAAATAAACACAAAATCTTAAAATCAACTTTAAACATATAAAATCAACACAATAAATTAAGTAAGAAAAGGCTTCTAGCATATATAGTGCACTTGCACTTCACAAGATTACTAACTTCAGTTGATAATTTATGATAGAAATTTAAGACATTAAATTGACTAAACATTTTGGCGTCCTTGTTGGGGAAGTGTAAGTAGGAGCCTCATCTCTTAATCTAAAAAAAACACAAAAACAACAAAAAAACATAAAAAATGACATGCATAGAGAAAGAGATTCTAGAGGTAGATTTGTAACTAGAGGTAGAAGTTTGATCCCAACAACACCTCACTCCATTAAGACCTCATAATGCCACACCATCCACCCAAACCCAAACTCCATTCTTAGTAGGTAGACATAGACTTTCTAAAGTCTTAAGATCAAAACTTCAACCTAGAGACTCTCCAACTTCATCAACTAAATAATTTGTGGAAGAAGAAGACCCTAGATCCCCAACAGAAGGAGTAATATTTATAACCTCTACTAGAGAACAACTCTTGGCCCGGGAACTAGAAATCCCTAGTGAGGAAGAAGAATTTTGAAAAGTCAACAAGAAATGTGTGTCTAATTTAATTTTTCCTTAATTAAATTGGACAGTAAATTGTAATATTCTCTTATAATCAATTGTAATAGTTAACTGAGTGTGATAAACGCAGTTAGCACATGGAATTTGAGTTGAAAATGGTTGGTGAGGCATGTAGAGTGATTCTATTTGTTTTAGAGTCCAAGTTGCAGTTAATGTATTAGTTTAATGCATGAGAAATTAGTTAACTCAATTAATTGAGTTGAAATCAGTTTAACTAGTTGTCACTGATTGTTTCACTAGTGAGAGGTCAAGTGAATTAAATCAGATTTAATCCACATGTGATTAGTTAAGTAACTGATGATTTACTATTAATAGTTGCATGCATGTCAATTCTGATGAAGACCCAGTTGAGGCAGAGGTTAAAGGGATGTTAACTATCAATTGTATTATTAGCAAACTGCTCGCGTGCAGTAATACACCCATAGGATTTCCCATGAGCATTGCACATTTTTTGAAAGCTAAAATTCCTAAATAATAGGGATTTAATTCTACAAGAATTGCGCAAGCAAGGAAGGTTGAGCAGAAGCAGGAAATTGGCTAAGTGTTGGTCGATTTTGTCTGGATCAGTGTGAGAGAGTTGGTAGAGTGCAGCAGACTCTTGTGAGAAGAGTGAATTGTATTGTTTCATGATTCCTTGGTTGAATATACAATAGAATATATAGGGGTTTTAAGCAACAAGCTTTCCCCAGGAAAAATATCTTTGTTGTGGATTTATTTGCTTCTTTCTCTTACTTGGTGTGATTGTGCAATCATGCTCATTTTTCGCAAATATTGTAGAAGGATTCAGTATCTTTCTCTAGTATATTTCATGATCAGATTGAATCCATTGGTATACATATTGTTTGTATAATTTCTAAAAAGAAGCATTCTTCTTTAATATACCATTGATAGAGGAACCATAAGAATTAGAAGAGGAACAAAAAATCCCAAATTTTGAATCCTATATTAGTTATGAGGAATCTACAATGGCTGGAAAAGGGGAAAAAGAAGTACACAATGTGAATGATGACCAATTAAGACTAGGAGGAGGTGGACCTAGGATTGGAGGTGGAGGACAAGGTAGAGGTAGAGGATAAGGAAGAGGGGGTAGATGAGAAGTAGATCCTATTGGATTTCCTATACTTCATGAAGATACTACTGCCACAATGAAGAATATCTCACCCTCCATCCTTCCCAATTTTCCTGGATTAAGAAGTGAAGATCCTGAAACATGTTTGTTTGAATTCGAAGTTTTATGTAGATCATATGACTACTTACTTGATTCTAAAATTTGAAATTGTTTCCTGCAACTCTTAAGGATGCAACATTAAAATGGTTCATGGGCTTAATAACGCATTCTATTAGGACATGGGAAGAAATGAAGAGTTCATTCTTACAAAAAAACAAGGATTATTGCACACCTCATAATCGGAAAGATGAAGTTTTTAAGATGATGCAAAGAGAAGCTGAAAACTTGGAGGAACTTATTGAGAGATTTAGTTACAATCTAAAAAGGGATAAGATGGAAAATTTGGATGAAGATACTTTAAAAGCTCTCCTATTGAAAGCCATTAGAGATGAATGGACCAATATTCTTAATATGATGGAAAAGGGTGGTATTTCTCAAATATAATTGCCTGACATCTATGAATTATTCATACATATTTCAAGAGGAAAGTCAAGAATTGGGAGGAGTTCAAGAGATCATGTTCTCTCTGGAGTTAATAAATCTGCAGTTAGAAAAATAAGTAGGTTTTAAATAGGAAATGTGCTTGATGAGTTCTGTTATCACTCCTCCAGATTCCTAAGGCTGAAGAAGGAATCCCAACAGAGGTAACCACATACCAAACTTTTAACTTGGTAGCTCTCCCTACCAAGTCGGAGAGGGCTCTCTCCACAAGATCACAGCCAAGAGAGCTAGAGGAATTAGGGTTTTTAGGCTAGATATGGAGTGCAAGGGTTGTTTTGATTTTATTTGTTTGGGTTTCACTGGATGAAGAAATTAGGTCAAAGGAGCTAGGTCAAGGCAGATGAGATAGGGTTGTGGGGATTCAATGGGGAAAGGTAGGCATAAGGGTTATCACTTTAATATGATTGTGATGGGGTGGTTTTGAGACTGATGAGAATCTCGGAAGAGCATGGGAGATGTATTCTTCCTAAACAGAGGAAAATGGACAAACTATGATCAATTTCCCAAAACAGAGCATGAGAAAGCATGTGTTATGCCTATCAAACTTGAAAGAGATCATACCATAGAGATGAAGTGAACATGAATATAATACATTCTAACATATGAAACTGGAGAAAAAACAATGATAAAAACCATACCACAAGTATCCTAAAAAATAGTTGCAACTCTTCTTTATTAACTGGCCAAATTGAGTACAACAGTTCCTTGATCAACAAGCTAACATCCAAGCTAATTCCAACTCTTGCTAAGAATGAAGAAAGGGACTAAATAGACATAAAAACATCATTCACTTATCTTCAGGGGTCAAATCCATGAGGTGAGAAAGAGATCCACAAAATACTCAATTGAAAGTTGGAGTATAGGATGGTCCAAGTGACTCACTCCTCATTACATTCAAATTGATTCCTCTTGACTAAAGGATAAATTTACCTAATGAATATACCCCTAGGTAACTTATCTTGACATAATTACATTTACCATGATTAATCACATAAGTAGAAATATGATTTCTTGAAAAAGAGTCAAAATTTCAGAGAAACTTGGAAAAAATCAACAAATTGGTCATTTGCGCCCTCCACTGTGCATTTGCGCCCTCCATGTTCAGGGCCACTTTTGAGTGACCTATAGGTGACCAAATTAGGCCTAAGATGGCTTGCTGGAAAGCCCTGTCTGTTCTCTTTCTGAATATGCCTCAAGTTCTGAAAATGAAGGTCATTTTCCCCTTCAAAACTTCATTCTCCCAAGACTGGTATTTGCGCAGCGCCTAGGTCAAAACAGGGGCAGAAAGGTGATTTTTTGGTGGTTTTGTGAGCTTTTCACCTATCAAAACTTCAAACCAAGGCTGAAAACATGGTTTTATGAGATGCATTGTTCATTAAGAATCCAATGGTACCTTTATTTCCCTCAAAAATTGCCCCAATAATTTGCGTAGCACCTAGGGCAATGCGCAAATGACCAATTTTTTGCTAAATGTCTGTCCCAAAAAACACAGAAATTTCCAGATTTTGAAAAAAAGTTAGGAAATGCCTCAAAATTGTTGGAATGATTGAGGATGATGTGGCTAGGCTTGGAGGTATGACTTAGCAAGAATGTCCAATTTCTTCTTCTCCTCCATGGTTAAATCTTCAATTTTTTCATTGCCTCTTTTGAGCTTGGCCATTGCAATTTTCTCCTTTAGTGCATCATGTTTGATTTTCCTTCTCAATAGGTCATTATCCTTATTTGCCTTTGCTAGCAGCTTCTCCAAGTGCTGATTGGCTCTATCAATCCATGGCTCCTTGTTCTCACTAATCACAATAGAAAGTTGCTCATTTAGGGTTAGTTGATCAACAAGCTCATCTTCCCTTTGTCTTTCTAGAGCTAGAGCTCTTTTCAGCCCTCTAGTTCTAGGTTTCTTTCTTGGTGCTTGTTCCTCTTCATCATCAAGTAAGCCATACCTCTCAAGTGTTTCATCTAGTATGGCTTTGGCCTTTTCTGCCTCCCTTTGAGAAGTGACATATTTGACTTCATCAATGACCTATTTAATCTTCAATTTTTCATTTTCTTGCTCAAGGAAGTGTATGACATATATGGCCCTGTCAAGATTAGTTTGAAGCTCCTTAATCTTTTCATCCTTTCCTTTGATAGCTACATTAGTTATTTTTTCATTTTCATCCTAATCTAGGTCAACAAGCTGAAATTCTTGTTTTGTTTCATGAGTGTCCTCCTCATTATGACTGACTGCCTCAATGACCTTCTCTTTTCCTTTATCCACCTGCTTTGTTGTTGTAGAAGGTATGGTCCCTTCCACTCCGTGTGGAGCAAACACATGTTTGTGGCCTCTCTAGTAGGTTTTTAGCAATGGCTCAACCTCAACCATACTAGCCCACTTAGGCTCAATATCCTCCATCCTACTAGGTGACCCAAAGTCATGATGAGATGGAGATGAAGGAGGGGAAGGGGATTGATCTGATGATGATGAGTGTACTATGGGCTGAGATGGAGGGAGGGAAGTGGATGGTTGGGATGATGAAGGGACATTTTTTGCATGTTGAGTGCATGGCTCATTGAAAATATCATTAGCTATGAAGGTGCTCCATGCAATATTTAGTTGATTGAGATGGTGGAGGACTATGATTTTTATGAGGGAATGATGAAATAGACTTCTCATTTGTTGTTCATACTCCTTTTTCTGGGCAATGTATGCCATATTTTCTATACTACGGAAAAGATAATAAGGTATTTTAAGCATCCTTACCCTAGTGAAATGCATTAAAATCCGGATGTGATAGGAAATAAAGCCTTCAAAATTTTCCTTCACATGAAAAGTATTTCATGATTATCTTCATCATTGGGGCATATCTGTCTAGGAGGTGAGAAAAAGGAAAGAACCTCTTTGTTTGATTTTTGTGTCTTGGTTTTAAGAAGAATTCAAAGACCTGTTTCTTCAAATTACCTTTCTTGAACCACTTCTCCCCAACATTTGGGATCTCGGTGGCAGCTGAAATAATAGCAGTGGATAGAGTAAAAGTGATACCGGCTAATGTAATTTGGCTGTCATGGAGTCCAGATATGAAAATTCTAGTCAGCATGGGATGGTGTTGGACCCTTAGAATTTTCTCACAAAAATCATAACAACCAACATGTTTGAAGCATGTCACAATCAATGGATAAGCCAAGAGTTCCCTAGTGTTGGTGGGTTCAAATCTGAGCACTCTTACTCCTTTATGTGGCCTCCTCACCTTTGTTTCATCTCCTTCACTGAATGATGTGTTTTCTTCCTCTGTTGCCATGGTGTTTTTGTCAAAACCCTAGGGATTAGGAAAGGGAAATGGGAAAGGGAAAATGAGGAAGATATTTGCTAGGTATGTGTGAAATGGGGAGGGGATAGGGAGTAGTAATATGATAGATTTAGGATAGGGATTTAGGGATTGGGAGCCTAGGTAGATGTAACACATAGGGCTTAGGGTTTCGGGAGAAAGTTATAGGAAAAGGGAATTTTACAAATGAGGGGTTTAGGAATGGGTTTCTATAAGTGTGTGAAGGATGCAAAGAGTAAGGGAGTGAATTTTGGGAGTTTTCACAAGTGTGATGATTTACTAGGATTTTTACTCAATTCAAACACCAAATTAAAATCTCAATTTACAAGACTTTGACACATAAACTTATGAAAATGGTTTTTTAATGGCATGAGCATCTTACTGGTTTGTTGGAGGTCAATGAGTGAGTTGGTGGAGCTTTGAAGACAAATTTTCACCACTTGAGCACTTTCTAGGGCTTGCTGGTCACTTGTGCCATGAACAGAGAATTTGTGCCCTTGACTCAGTATTTTCACCCTTGCTCAAGCATTTGCGCCCTGAACTAGGTATTTGTGCCCTCGTTTTAGCATTTGCACCCTGCCTTTAGCATTTGCACCCTCAACTCTGCTCTTTTTCCAATTTCGCCCAGAAATTCGTAATTTTGATCTTTTTGAGTGCTTGCTTGATGTTTGGAGGAGGAAAATGAATTTGAATTGATGTCAATGAGTCATAAATAGCTTAGTGAATTTGAATTGAATTGAAAACCCCACTTTTCAAATGTTTCATTTCACTTTTTTGAAAACTTTTGCTGATTACCCTTTCATTTAATTTTTCTTCTTTGCAGGATGATGTTGCTGAAGTTTAGCACTTTTCACTTTTAGTTTGGAATGTGTGATTTGAGTTGGCGGCTAGGGACATAACTTATTACATATAGGAAGCATAAAATTACATTAAAAAATCAAATAAAATAAAACTCTGTTTTTTAATAAAATTACATTTGAGTATGAAAATCATACTTGAAACCATAATTACAACTTTAAAAATATCATATTTTCATGTTGATAATCCTTTGCAGATGATAATGAAATTTTTATTGAGTCACTCTCACACTTTTTGCTAACCTTATCGAGATGAAATGGTGCATTTTGAACCTTGAACAATGGAACCTAATGACCTAACTCCATGGTTGACTTTTACTGACATAAGACATAGTGAAATGAGCTTTTCAAAAGTGTTTGTATGCTCAGAAAGACATGAAGGTGGGTCAACAATGTGAAATTTTGAGGGAGAATGAGGTTTTATGACTAGGGCTACCATCAGTGAATCAATTTTTTACATGACCTAATGGAATGATAAAAAATTTCTTGAGGGGAACCCTAATATGAATATAAAAAGAGTAGTTTTGATCACTGATGGCAGAATGCACATTCTGACACTAACAAGTTCAAAACATATATTTTAGGGAATCTTAGTGAACAAATAGAGACCTTGAAGTTACAAAACAAGCAAAGAAATGAAAGTGATGCCTTATCTATATTTTGTCCTAAATGCAGAAAGAAAAATGCCTTAAGAGAATTCCCTCTTGATTTAAAAATCATAGAAACATGTGTCATATGTACATAAAATCATGAAATAAAGAAATTTCCTTCCATTCCAGGTCTTAAAGTCGTTTACCAGGAGGAAATAGCTTCAAACTAGATAGATCCTCTTTGTTTCGTTGCTAGAAGACCATGGCAATGACCACAAACTCAAGGTTTCAACACTCAGATGTATACTCAACCCCCACAGAATAAATGGATTACATCAATGTCATGGCAGCAACCCTGGTCTCAACTTGAAACCTTGGACACAAGGACAGCAAAATATTTATGGTATATTTTCTCAATATCACCAATATCCACAATCTTATCCAAGCTTTCCACCACAACATTTTCCTCAAACTAGTCAACAACCTCAATTTCAAAATCAAAACCCACAACTTTCATTATCATTTCCACAAAGGCCAAACCAACTACCTACTCAACCACTTCCAAACCCAAACAATAAAAATACACAACCTATTTATAACATGGAAGGGAAAAATTTTCAGACTTATATGATAACTCCACTAGATATTAATAATGTTCAACTTATATTTGGTAAAATATTAGAAAAGAAGTTGCCTTCTATTATTATTCAGGAAAAAGAAAAAGATAATCATTCTAATGAGGAGATTTTTATTCATCAAGATAATGATATTCAAAATAAAAATGATCATTTTGAAGAAGGGACACCTCTTCATCAGAATAAAAATTTCAAAATCAAACACAAGTTAATCCAATAAAGTCAACTCCCATCATAGAGCAACCTTCGGTATCTATACCAAACCCTCCTTTCCATGAAAGACTACAAATTGATAAAGGGGTAGAAAAACAGATCATGTTGCTTAACTATCATATATTAGATGAATTAAAGAATGTTTGTATCAAAATTACTTTGTTACAAGCCATTAAAGAAATTCCAATCCTTGCAAAAACAATAAGAGAGTTGAGTGTAAAGAAATTTGGAAGAAAAACAAAGGAAGTAAATAGAATACAGCTAGTAGGGAAAATTGCAAATACCATGATGGGAAAAAACAACCATACAGAAATATTTGGATCCAGGAAGTCCCATTGTGAAAACACACATCAATGGTGTTGAAATCTCAAAAACATTAATCGACCTAGGAGCAACCATAAACATCATGAGTAAACAAACTATGGAACAACTAAAACTTCCAAATCTTCAATATACACCAACATTGTTATAACTAGCAAATAGATCTGTAATTAAACTTGATGGGGTATTAGAATAAATTTATGTATCCTTAGATTCTTGGGAATATCCAGTTGACTTCATGATCATAACTACCAAGAATAACTTAGGAGGACATCCATTAATATTATGAAGACCTTGGTTAGCTACAGCTGATGCTTTCATCAGTTGTAGATCTGGTGACATGTGTATCTCTGATGGAAGTTCAACAAATAAATTCATATTATACCCTCCAACAAAAACAATGATAGAAGTAAAAAATGAAGAATGGATGGATGACAACAATGAAATACAACCTATTTTTACTATCTCACAAATTAGTGAAGAAAATCAAATTCTAAATTCAATAGAAAATCATGAATTATTTTCACAATGTGAGAGTAGTCAAAATTTTCAGGAACAATGTAATGTTGAATACTTATCATCCACATAAATGTCTTTATATTCTATGGAATAATTTGGCATTTCTTCAACTGAAATATTTCTAGGTAAAACTTTGAATGTGAACAAAAATCTAGAAAATTTTCAAAAGGAGAAATTAATAAAAACATTGCAAAAACATTATTTTGCATATGCATGGGAATACATTGACATGAAAGAAATCAACCTTGAAACTTGCATACATCACATCTATATTGAGGATAATTCTAGACCAATCTGACAACCTCAAAGAAGAATGAATCCAAATCTTAGGGAAATTGTAAAGGAAGAACTACAAAAACTATTGAATGTAAACTTTATTTATCCAATATCATACAGTCAATGGGTTTCACCTTTAGTAATTGTCCCTAAACAGAATGGAAAATGGAGAGTGTGTATTTATTATAGGGAATTGAATAAAGCTACTTTAAAGGATAATTTTTCATTACCTTTCATAGATACTGTTTTAGATACACTAGCAAGGAATAAATATTTTTCATTCTTGGACGGTTTTAGTGGATATAATCAAATTTAGGTAGCACAAGAAGATCAAGACAAAACCATCTTTACCTGTCCATGGGGAACTTATGCTTACCGAGTACTTCCTTTTGGATTATGAAATGCACCTGCAACATTCCAAAGAGCAGTATTAGGTATTTTCTTTGATTTAATTCATGATTGTGTGGAAGTGTATATGGATGATTTTACAGTCTATGGAAATTCTTTTGAAGAAGCCCTTGAAAATTTGGAAAAAGTTCTCATAAGATGTAAGGAAGCGAATCTCTCATTAGGTCATGAAAATTTTTTTATGATGTTTACTGAAGGAATTATTTTAGGACACCATATTTCAGGAAATGGAATTAAGGTGGATTCATCTAAAATTGACGTTATTTCCAAATTAGCAATCCCAATTTTCCAAAAAGTTGTTAGGATTTTTCTTGGTTTTACAGGATATTACAAAATATTTATAGAAAAATTCACAAAAATTGCATCTCCACTCTTCAAATTGCTCACAAAGGATTGTGAATTTAATTGGAATCCTAAGTGCCAAAAGGCATTTGAAACTTTGAAAGAAAAGATTTCTGAAGCACCCATCCCAAGAGGACAAAACTAGAAATTACCTTTTCATGTCTCAACTGTTTCTTCAGAGACAGATATGGGAGTTTTATTGGAACAAAAATACTTGACCCCTTGTGCCATTTACTATACAAATAAAAATTTGACTCCAACAGAGTTAAATTATATTGTTACTGAAAAAACGTTTTTAGCTATTGTCCATGCCATTAGCAAATTGAGACATTACATCATTGGTTATGAAACTTTCATTCATACAGATCATTCTGCAATTAGATATCTTATGAATAAATCAACTACTAATTGCATAATCACAAGATGGTTACTATTATTGCAATAATTTAATATCACCATTTTAGATCATCCTGGAAAACAAAACACAGTTGTTGACTTTTTGTTTAGAATTCAAAATGATAACAATGATACACCAGTAGAAGATAGTTTTCCTGATGAATATATTTTTGCAATATCTATTAAATATCCATGGTTTGTAGACATTGCTAATTATTTAGCCATAGAAAACTACCATCATATTTGTTTCCTAGAGAAAAAAGGAAGATAGTTCAAATGAGTGCATCTTATTCATGGTTAAATGAAGAATTGTACAATACAAGTCTAGATCTCATCATTGGGATATGTGTACGAGAGGATGAAATACCCGAATTATTAAAGGCATGTCATGGTGAGCATGTGGAGGACACTTTGTTGACAAGAGAACTGCCTACAAAATCCTTCTCTTAGGATATTATTGGCCTTCCCTTTTCAAGGATGCCAAGGAATATGTTAAAATATGTGATAGTTGTCATAGAATGGGGAAACATGTTCCTTTGGATGAAATTCCCTTACAACCACAGGTACTTATCGAACCCGTTGAAAAATGGGCTCTAGATTTTGTTGGACCAATCAATCCACCATCAAAACAAAAGAGGTATATTCTTATGTGCACTAATTATGTCGCTAAATGGGTAGAAGCTAAAGCACTTTTCTTTGCTAATGTTTAATGTTGTAGTTTCATTTCTTTTTTAAGA
>CM076582.1:852791745-852945714 GCA_034641835.2 Pinus albicaulis | reverse complement strand
TAAATTAAATAAAAAATAAAATATAACATAATTATAACTAAAAAGATGGGAAGGGAATAAGCCAAACTATAAATTTAATAACAATACGAAGGTTATTTTTAAAATAATAATTATTTTTTTACTCGTTTTGGTGTCCCAAAGGAAACTGTGATAGATCAAGGAACTTAGTTTACATCTAGAATGGTACAAAAGATCGTGGAAGAATACAAAATCAAGGATAGAAATTCCACTCCATACCATCCACAGGCAAATGGACAAGTAGAATCTACTAATAAAGTGATTGAAGCAATCCTCACAAATATTGTACATTTGCATAGGTAGGATTGGGAAAAAAAACTTTCAGAAGTTTTATGGGCCTACCGTACCACATGGAGAAGCATAAAGAGACATACTCCCTATGAACTTGTTTATGGGAAGCAAGTCTTATTTCCAATAAAGTTCCAAATAAAAACCTTTAAAATAACAGTTAAACTAGGACTTGTCTTGTCAAGGGCACAAAGGCATAGAATGGAACAACTCAATGAGCTTGATGAGATAAGGTGAGATGCAATTCAAAAGACCAACCTAGTTCAGCAATAGAGATCCAGATGGCATGACAAATACATCAAAGAAATAAAATTTCAAGCAGGAGATTGGACACTTCTTTTTTATTCAAAATTCAAATATTTTCAAGGGAAATTTCAAACTCACTGGCTTGGGCCTTTTGAGATTGAGAGAGTCTTTGATAATGGAGTAGTCAAGATTAAAACTATTGATGAGGAAAAATTTCCTCTCCTTGTAAATGGACATCGACTAAGAATATATCACAAGCCATTGACAAAAGAGGAATTTGTCAAGATTTTTCAGGATAATGCTGTTATGAAGTTGGTTAAGAAGAATTTTTCTTCTTCTCCAACTTAGAAGTCTTCTTTTTATCACCTCATTGAAAAAATAAAATATATATATATATATATATATATATATATATATATATATATATATATAAAAGTAAGAAAACCAATCATTGATTGGAATTCTTATGTAGAAAATATAAGGTGAAAACCAGATATTTGTTTTTGGCACCTTACTTTTCTTTATTCTTGTTCTGAAGAATATATATATATATATATATATATATATCAATTCTTTATATTCTCTTTCTATTTTCAGAAAGTAAAAGTATAGCTACAGAATTGATGATTTTCTGCAGCCCTCATAAAATTTTGCAGCTCAGATACAACAAGACTTTTTTTACTGAAGCAGTAGAAGAGTACACTGAAGAATACACTGGAGAACACCCGGAGAACAAAGACAAGAAGAAACAATTGAAAGTTAGCAACATATAAAGTATGCAAATACAAATTTTTATTTAATAATAAGGTTGCAAACATTGACATATGAATTAGATGATCATTTTATACCACCAGCTCAAATGAAATTATTAAAAGGACTGATAATGTCAAATCATAATCCAATTTCACATTCCGCCACTAAACCTTCATCATTTACACGATCTCTCAAACGTTAATTCCGAGTTCATTTGCAATACCAAGGAAGACATGCTCCTTTCTTGATTGCAAATGGTAGGTGGAGGTAGTCAAAAACTTCTAATACCAATTCGTCATTTTTAACAAGACTTCTCCTTTCTATAGGCCCCTAAAACTTTTTGGTTTGTCTCATACATTGTGTACTTTAGAATATGCATCTTTATATCAGTCGCTTTATCAATGTCTAGAAAGTGTAACAAAAACTATGTTTTATATATAATATCTTCCACAAAAATCACTTAAATGTTTTTATGTTGACACGTTTTGAACTTCTTACTGTGGTTCGTCATCATGACATAGGTAGGTAGTACAAACCAAAGACCATATAAATACAGTAGAGATGCAACGGTTAAATTCTAGTTGATAAAATTAATTAATAAAATATTCAACCATCATGACATAGGTAGGTAGTACAAACTAAAGACCATATAAATACAATAGATATGCAAAGACTAAATTCTAGTTGATAAAATTAATTAATAAAATATTCAAAATGAACGTTAGAGAAAAAATAAAAATCATTAAAGTTGAAAAAACTAAAAAACATAGTAAAGAATACAAATAAAAAGGAGCTAAAAAAATATAAATTAACAAACATAGTTTAATAAAATTATTATTTTTTTATTTAAATAATGAATAAAAAAAATAGAAATGGAGATAGGAAAACATAAAAAGAAGGGGTAAATATTATTTCAAAAAATAAAAGAATTTTTCAAAATTTAAAAAACCATGGTCAAAGGATAATAAATAAATAGGAAGAGGTCAAAATCATGAACTTAAAATTAACAATAATAATAATACTAATAAATAGAAAGAGATTAAAAAATTTTTACTCGTTTTGGTGTCCCAAAGGAAACTGTGATAGATCAAGGAACTTAGTTTACATCTAGAATGGTACAAAAGATCGTGGAAGAATACAAAATCAAGGATAGAAATTCCACTCCATACCATCCACAGGCAAATGGACAAGTAGAATCTACTAATAAAGTGATTGAAGCAATCCTCACAAATATTGTACATTTGCATAGGTAGGATTGGGAAAAAAAACTTTTAGAAGTTTTATGGGCCTACCGTACCACATGGAGAAGCATAAAGAGACATACTCCCTATGAACTTGTTTATGGGAAGCAAGTCTTATTTCCAATAAAGTTCCAAATAAAAACCTTTAAAATAACAGTTAAACTAGGACTTGTCTTGTCAAGGGCACAAAGGCATAGAATGGAACAACTCAATGAGCTTGATGAGATAAGGTGAGATGCAATTCAAAAGACCAACCTAGTTCAGCAATAGAGATCCAGATGGCATGACAAATACATCAAAGAAATAAAATTTCAAGCAGGAGATTGGACACTTCTTTTTTATTCAAAATTCAAATATTTTCAAGGGAAATTTCAAACTCACTGGCTTGGGCCTTTTGAGATTGAGAGAGTCTTTGATAATGGAGTAGTCAAGATTAAAACTATTGATGAGGAAAAATTTCCTCTCCTTGTAAATGGACATCGACTAAGAATATATCACAAGCCATTGACAAAAGAGGAATTTGTCAAGATTTTTCAGGATAATGCTGTTATGAAGTTGGTTAAGAAGAATTTTTCTTCTTCTCCAACTTAGAAGTCTTCTTTTTATCACCTCATTAAAAAAATAAAATAAATAAATAAATAAATAAATATATATATATATATATATATAAGTAAGAAAACCAATCATTGATTGGAATTCTTATGTAGAAAATATAAGGTGAAAACCAGATATTTGTTTTTGGCACCTTACTTTTCTTTATTCTTGTTATGAAGAATATATATATATATATATCAATTCTTTATATTCTCTTTCTATTTTCAGAAAGTAAAAGTATAGCTACAGAATTGATGATTTTCTGCAGCCCTCATAAAATTTTGCAGCTCAGATACAACAAGACTTTTTTTACTGAAGCAGTAGAAGAGTACACTGAAGAATACACTGGAGAACACCCGGAGAACAAAGACAAGAAGAAACAATTGAAAGTTAGCAACATATAAAGTATGCAAATACAAATTTTTATTTAATAATAAGGTTGCAAACATTGACATATGAATTAGATGATCATTTTATACCACCAGCTCAAATGAAATTATTAAAAGGACTGATAATGTCAAATCATAATCCAATTTCACATTCCGCCACTAAACCTTCATCATTTACACGATCTCTCAAACGTTAATTCCGAGTTCATTTGCAATACCAAGGAAGACATGCTCCTTTCTTGATTGCAAATGGTAGGTGGAGGTAGTCAAAAACTTCTAATACCAATTCGTCATTTTTAACAAGACTTCTCCTTTCTATAGGCCCCTAAAACTTTTTGGTTTGTCTCGTACATTGTGTACTTTAGAATATGCATCTTTATATCAGTCGCTTTATCAATGTCTAGAAAGTGTAACAAAAACTATGTTTTATATATAATATCTTCCACAAAAATCACTTAAATGTTTTTATGTTGACACGTTTTGAACTTCTTACTGTGGTTCGTCATCATGACATAGGTAGGTAGTACAAACCAAAGACCATATAAATACAGTAGAGATGCAACGGTTAAATTCTAGTTGATAAAATTAATTAATAAAATATTCAACCATCATGACATAGGTAGGTAGTACAAACTAAAGACCATATAAATACAATAGATATGCAAAGACTAAATTCTAGTTGATAAAATTAATTAATAAAATATTCAAAATGAACGTTAGAGAAAAAATAAAAATCATTAAAGTTGAAAAAACTAAAAAACATAGTAAAGAATACAAATAAAAAGGAGCTAAAAAAATATAAATTAACAAACATAGTTTAATAAAATTATTATTATTTTTTTAAATAATGAATAAAAAAAATAGAAATGGAGATAGGAAAACATAAAAAGAAGGGGTAAATATTATTTCAAAAAATAAAAGAATTTTTCAAAATTTAAAAAACCATGGTCAAAGGATAATAAATAAATAGGAAGAGGTCAAAATCATGAACTTAAAATTAACAATAATAATAATACTAATAAATAGAAAGAGATTAAAAAAAAAATTAAATAAAAAATAAATAAAAATAAAAAATAAAATATAACATAATTATAACTAAAAAGATGGGAAGGGAATAAGCCAAACTATAAATTTAATAACAATACGAAGGTTATTTTTAAAATAATAATTATTTTTTTACTCATTTTGGTGTCCCAAAGGAAACTGTGATAGATCAAGGAACTTAGTTTACATCTAGAATGGTACAAAAGATCGTGGAAGAATACAAAATCAAGGATAGAAATTCCACTCCATACCATCCACAGGCAAATGGACAAGTAGAATCTACTAATAAAGTGATTGAAGCAATCCTCACAAATATTGTACATTTGCATAGGTAGGATTGGGAAAAAAAACTTTCAGAAGTTTCATGGGCCTACCGTACCACATGGAGAAGCATAAAGAGACATACTCCCTATGAACTTGTTTATGGGAAGCAAGTCTTATTTCCAATAAAGTTCCAAATAAAAACCTTTAAAATAATAGTTAAACTAGGACTTGTCTTGTCAAGGGCACAAAGGCATAGAATGGAACAACTCAATGAGCTTGATGAGATAAGGTGAGATGCAATTCAAAAGACCAACCTAGTTCAGAAATAGAGATCCAGATGGCATGACAAATACATCAAAGAAATAAAATTTCAAGCAGGAGATTGGACACTTCTTTTTTATTCAAAATTCAAATATTTTCAAGGGAAATTTCAAACTCACTGGCTTGGGCCTTTTGAGATTGAGAGAGTCTTTGATAATGGAGTAGTCAAGATTAAAACTATTGATGAGGAAAAATTTCCTCTCCTTGTAAATGGACATCGACTAAGAATATATCACAAGCCATTGACAAAAGAGGAATTTGTCAAGATTTTTCAGGATAATGCTGTTATGAAGTTGGTTAAGAAGAATTTTTCTTCTTCTCCAACTTAAAAGTCTTCTTTTTATCACCTCATTAAAATATATATATATATATATATATATATATATATATATATATATATATATATATAAGTAGAAAATAAATCATTGATTGGAATTCTTATGTAGAAAATATAAGGTAGAAAACCAGGATATTTGTTTTGGCACCTTACTTTCTTTATTCTTGTTATGAAGAATATATATATATATATATATATATATATATATATATATATATATATATATATATCAATTCTTTATATTTACTCTTTCTATTTCCCGAGAGAAAGTAAAAGTATAGCTACGGAAATTGGTGATTTTACATGGCCCTCATAAAATTTTGCAGCTCAAATACAACATGATTTTTTTGACTGAAGCAACTGAATAATACATTGAAGAATCCACTAAAGAACACTTGAAGAACAAAGACAAGAAGAAACAATTGAAAGTTAGCAACATATAAAGTATGCAAATACAAATTTTTATTTAATAATAAGGTTGCAAACATTGACATATGAATTAGATGATCATTTTATACCACCAGCTCAAATGAAATTATTAAAAGGACTGATCATGTCAAATCATAATCCAATTTCACATTCCGCCACTAAACCTTCATCATTTACACGATCTCTCAAACGTTAATTCCGAGTTCATTTGCAATACCAAGGAAGACATGCTCCTTTCTTGATTGCAAATGGTAGGTGGAGGTAGTCAAAAACTTCTAATACCAATTCGTCATTTTTAACAAGACTTCTCCTTTCTATAGGCCCCTAAAACTTTTTGGTTTGTCTCATACATTGTGTACTTTAGAATATGCATCTTTATATCAGTCGCTTTATCAATGTCTAGAAAGTGTAACAAAAACTATGTTTTATATATAATATCTTCCACAAAAATCACTTAAATGTTTTTATGTTGACACGTTTTGAACTTCTTCTTGTGGTTCGTCATCATGACATAGGTAGGTAGTTCAAACCAAAGACCATATAAATGCGGTAGAGATGCAACGAGTTAAATTCTAGTTGATAAAATTAATTAATAAAATATTCAACTACATCATGACATGAGGTAGGTAGTACAAACTAAAGACCATATAAATACAATAGATATGCAAAGACTAAATTCTAGTTGATAAAATTAATTAATAAAATATTCAAAATGAACGTTAGAGAAAAAATAAAAATCATTAAAGTTGAAAAAACTAAAAAACATAGTAAAGAATACAAATAAAAAGGAGCTAAAAAAATATAAATTAACAAACATAGTTTAATAAAATTATTATTTTTTTATTTAAATAATGAATAAAAAAAATAGAAATGGAGATAGGAAAACATAAAAAGAAGGGGTAAATATTATTTCAAAAAATAAAAGAATTTTTCAAAATTTAGAAAACCATGGTCAAAGGATAATAAATAAATAGGAAGAGGTCAAAATCATGAACTTAAAATTAACAATAATAATAATACTAATAAATAGAAAGAGATTAAAAAAAAAATTAAATAAATTATTATTAAAATAATAATAATTATTATTATTAAAATAATAATTAATATTATTATTTTATTTTATTTTTTAATTTTATTATCAAGGTTACTTTTAAAATAATAATTATTACTATTAAAATAATAATTAATGTTATAATTTTATTTTATTTTATTTTTTATTTTTATTTATTTTTTTACAAAAGGAAATAAGGGAAAATTATAATGCTTATTGAAACCAAACAAAAAGCCATCAAAGAAGGGGATCAACCCAATCTCTTAACACATTAGAAAGAATATGGCTACAGAAAAAAGGGAAACAAAAATCGACAGAAAGAAAGGGAACCAAAGACGAAAGAAGGAGAGAAAAAAAAGAAAGAGTAAAACTAGTAATAAAGGGAAGGGATCCAACAACTGTTTATCTTCCAACCATCATCCCTATTAATTGTCTTAGACATTTTTTCAATCTCTATGGCCTCCCTAAACTTATGGTGATGGAAATGATCAATCTTGGCAATGACTTGGGAATCTTCTATACAAATATGGTGTTTCGTTTTCTCGGCGTGTTCAGCCAAAGCTGAGGAGTGAGTCCTACAATGTTTTAAGTCAGCCGTGTGTTCCTGAATCCTTTGATTGTTGGGACAACCAGTTTCTTCAATGTAGGGATTCCCATAGGAACAAGGGATCAAATACACATCTTTCATGTTTTTAGGTTCCACGGGGTTCTTAACTGATCTTAAGGAGCTACAAAACGTATTCAGCGATTTAAAGGTGAAATAAACATTTTATTTCTTAAGAATCCGAGAAATCTTGTCGAGAGTCCCTTGGATAAAGGGAAACTTGACATTGGAGACCCAATCTCCAGGTTCTTTCTCAATATTCAGACCTTTCCTCGCATTTAAAAAATCCTTGATACCTTGAGTCCTATTATAGTCATTATTCTCAAAAAGATTAAGGAGATGAATTTTCTCACCTTTCAGGTGACTCTCATCTGAAACCCTTAAAGTACGAGTATCCAAGATATTTAAAAAACCTAGATTTTGGGTTGGAGATTGATGGCATTCAACGTGATGATATTATCCATTTACAATAAGAAGAAGGAAAAATACTCTGTCGGTGTAGAAAACTAATAACGTACCAATTTCCTTTGTGAGTGGATGAATGCCACTAGATCGATTTATATTAGGATAAAAAAAAATACAACAACTCCACACAATCTTTATCATATTAGAATTTTTTACCTATTTCAAGTCCAAGCTATAGTGAAAATATCACAGTCCTGCATATGGTACAACTATAAATATGACCCGATATATCATAGAGAAGAATCAAAGCCCCAAGGATCGACCTGTAATAGTCCTTTGACTATGAAGTGTGCTTTCTAATATGACCACTCCTCTTAAGGATAAAATTCAATGTATTTACTATGTAAGCAACCATTTCCAAAAGTGATGTAAACTCTTTTGACTTTCGACCTTGAAAGTTATCCTGAAAGTTGTCCTTGCAACAGTTGCACAAAATGTGCCTAATGTCATGTATAATTTTAAAGTAGATTCAAAATTACTCATGTAATTTACTAAAACATAAGACTCAAATCTATTATACTCATATGTGGAAGCAAATTCATGATCGAGAACACATATCAAAAACATGCACCATGATTCAACACACATGCACAAAGATTTATCTAGGGGAAAGCAACTGCTCAAAACCCTTTCCTATCTGTATTGCATTAATCCAAGAATCTAGATGAATACAATATGCTTTCTCAAGTTTGAGCACAACCTAAACCTGTATATTTTATTCTCTGCCTGAATGGATGGCTTTGGCCAACACTTAGCCAATTTTAAAGCCCTCCAAGCTCTTATTTCCTTGCATTATTCCTCAAGGAATTAGCCCCTATTATTTAGGAAATTCATCAATCTAGTTTGTACAATTCCTTTAGGTCCTTCTCTAACTGCATGCACCACCTGTACAACTTGGAATATTTTACAACTGATAGTACATTTCCCTTGAACTCCAATCTAAACTGGGTAACTCTAATTCTATGCATGCATGAGTTAATTTAGGCTAATTGATTAGTTAACCGGTTAAAAACTGAAGTTACACCACACTGCTAGACCTCCCACTAGTTCCTCCAACAGTTGGAACTAATTTAACTAACCATAACTCAATTTAACTGAATTAAATTTTTACAACTAAAATTAACTCAACCTAGGCTCCTAAAATTTAGGAATCACTATACAAAACTCAATTTCATGCCCCTAACTTGAATTAACTAATATAACTGAGTGATAAAAACTATATCACCTGAGTTAACTCATTCACTTTGTCTATTGATGTGGAATTTCTTGTTGCAACAACACTCCCTCTCAGCAAGAAAGGGATTATCAGATACCATAATCATGCGTCTAAGGAACTTGAATTTTCCTCTTGACAAAGCCTTTGTTAAAATAATTGTAGCATGTCCCATTATAGGAATGTATTCCAACAACATGATCCTCATCTGCACACAATCTCGTAGATGGTGATACTGGATGTCGATATGCTTGGATTGATCATGAAAAAAAGGATTATCATAGAGTTTGATACAACTCTGATTGTCATAGTAAATCACATTAGGATCCATCATCTAAACAAATAACCCAACAAGAATATTCCTCATCCAAACCACCTCACATGTTGCTTGAATGGAAGCTATGTATTCAACTTCTTCTAAGATTATTGCCACAAATCTTAGCTTCATGTTGTACCAAGAAACTGTTGCTAACCCAACATGGAAAATTCCTCCTGATGTGATCTTCTTTTCAGATGGACTCCCTGCCCAATATGCATCTGTGATGCCTTGTAGCTTCACTCCCTTTGTCCACTTGTACCAAATTCCGAACTGAATATTACCTCTGAGGTATCTCAACACATGTTTTTCTTCCTTCCAATACAGTTTGGTTGGATTAACCATTGCTTTACTAAGTTGGTTAACTGCATAACATATGTCTAGTCATCTGTTCACCAAATACATAAGTGAGCCCACAAGCTATCTATGAATAGTATCATCCACTTCCTCACTTGAAGTGGCATCGCCCTTCCTCCAACTGTCTGCTAGAGGAGTGTCCATGGTTTTTCTACTCTCCATGCAGAACTTCTTCAGTATCTCGTTGGCATACTTTCCTTGAGAGACAAACAATTCCCCATCTTCATTCCATACTTCCAAATCGAGGAAATAATGCATGAGTCCCATGTCTTTCATCTCAAATTCTCTTGCAAGATCCTCTTTGAAATAATTGATCAACTTCTCATCGTCAGTTAAAATCAAATCATCGACATATAATACTATAATCAACAATTTACCTTCAACAACAATATGGTAAATGTTTGCATCTACTTAAATTTTGGTGAATCCCAACCTGGTGAGATAGTTTTTGATCCTCGTGTACCAAGCACGAGGTGCTTGTTTCAATCCATACAACACATGCTTGAATCTACACACACGTGACTCTCTGTTTAAGGTCTCAAATCCTTCTGGTTTTTCAATATACACCTCTTCCTCGATCACTCCATTGAGGAATATTGCATTCACGTCCATCTGATGAATCTTCCATCCCATCTACGTTGCGAGTGTTAGAATTGATTTGATAGAAGAGTACCTTGCTACTAGATCAAAGGTCTCCTCATAGTCAATTCCCTCCACCTGAGAGAACCCCTTGAACACAAATTTGGCCTTGTGTTTCTTGATTCTTCCTTCTCTTGCTTGCTTTACTTTGTATATCCATCTCAAACCCACCATTGATTTGTTCTTTGGTCTTGGGACCACTTCCCAAATACTTTTTCTAATAATGGAATCATATGCCTCTACCATGGCATCAACCCATATTAGTTGTTGCACTGCTTCCTTGAATGAGGATAGTTCTATCTCTACTAGCCCATTCATCATAGCCATGTAGCCATTGTACCAATTTGGTGACCTCCTATGCATGTGTTTTGTTGTGGGTGCTCCCACATTCTCTCTAGCATCATGTAATAATCGCTAGCTTCCCTGGTTCGCTTCCCGTTAAGGGAATTTTGAGGTTTAAAATGGGCCTCCTAAGAAAAATGTACAACAATAAACTTTATAAGAACCAATAGGATTAAAGATGATGATGTCAACCATGGGGGAGGATTCACCATTTTTGGAGTAAAAATGTAAAATAATAAAAAATAATAAAATAATAAAACTATTTTTTCAACTCGTATTTTCAACTTATCTTTCTAAGGTTTTACTCAAATTTAGAGTGGGAGTACTCATTGTATTCAAAATTCAACTCCTCATCCAATGAGTACCCATGTTGCATGCTTTCGATGGACTCTTCTACACAAAAAATGAGAAATACATGAAAAGCGTGATTGCAATCACATTTTTCATGTATTTCTCATTTTTCGTGTAGCAGGGTCCATCGAAAGTATGCAACATGGGTACTCCTTGGATGAGGAATCAAATTTTGCATCCAACGAGTGTTTCTGCTCGAAATTTGAGTAAAACCATAGGGAGATAAGTTGAAAAATAGTTTTTTTCTTTTTTCCCTCTAAAATATGATGATGTAATCAATTATTATTTTATTATTTCCATTATTATTTTATAATTTTCTTAGGAGGCCCATTTTAGACCTCAAAATTCCCCTAATGCTTCTTTGGATGTCTCTGGTTGAGTGGTTGTCTCCACTCTCTACTCCTCTACTTATGGTTGCTCCACATCTTCTTGAGGTTCTTCCTTTGGAGTCAAACGCTCTTGATATACATGCAACTGAAGCTCCCTCTCAAGGGAACACTTCATTTCCTTCTCTTCATCGAACTTCACATCTCTATGAACAATTTTCATCCTAAGATATGGAAGGTACACCCGATAGTTGTGAGGTGTATTAGTGTACCCCACAAATATTCCCAACTCTATTGTCGGATCTATCCTTTTCCTTGTTTCCTTGGAGAAATGGAAATAGAATGATGCTCCAAATATCCTGAAGTGTGACACAACTGGTTTCTTCCCTGAAAAAGCTTCTTCTGGTGTACTCATCCCAAGAATCCGAGGAGGATTCATGTTCTACAAATAGATTGTTGTGTTGTATGCTTCAACCCACAAGTGTAGTGGTAGGCCTTGGTCATGCAACATCACCCTTTTTGCTCCTACAATAATTATGTTCTTCCTCTCAGCCAACATATTCTGCTATGGGTTGTGGGGTGTTGTCAACTCTCATCAAATGCCTTCCTTTGTACATAAATTTTTAAACTCATTCGACACATATTCACCATCGTTATCTCTCCTTAAAGCCTTCACTTTCCTTCCATTTTCTTTCTCATCAAGTGCTTTAAATTCAAAAAACTTGGAGAATGGCTGGTCTTGCTTCTGCATGAAGAAAATCTAGCACTTCCCGGAGAAATCATTTACAAATATAACATAATACATGTGCTTGGAAGTGGAGGTTGTCGAGAAAGGTACATAGACATCAGAGTGAATCATTTCAAGGATTGCATGCGCCCTTCTATCCCGATCATTGAAGGTGGATTTTGTGTACTTCCCCAAGGTACACCCTTTTCATGTGTTTTTTTTCTCTAGTGCTCCATTAGGGAGGCTTGTGGTGATATGCTGCATGATCTTCAAAGCTCCATGATGCAAATGGCCAAGTCTTCTATGCCATAATTCGGAGACATCTCAGCTCTGCACCTTCTCCTCCTTTGTGCTCAAAGCAACATAGCCTTCCACATTCAATTTGTAAAGGTTCTTCACTTGAACCCCAATCTGCTTCACTTGTCCCATGGTGATGTGTCGCGGCAATGCACTTTCTTCGCTAAATATCACATCGTAGCCACGTTCTTCCAACATCGCGATGGAAACGAATTTTTTCTTTAGACCCCGAACAAACATCACATCCTTGAGCCTGAGAAGGGAGCAAGACTCCCTTTGAAAACTAATTGTACCAATACTGGTCACGCTATACCTCCCATCATCTCCCATCTTGATGTACATCTGGAGGTATTTCTCCTCCCTGCCACTGAAAAATTCTTAGTTTCTCATCATATGTAAAGAGGCACCACTATCCAAATACCACACACTACCCATCATTGTGCTTTCCATGCATGCAATAAGGGTGAAGTCCAACTTGAATTGTGAAGCCAAAGCTTCACCTGTCGCTCCTCCTAAGGGCTTCTTTCTAACCTTCTTTTGTGTACACTTCATGGCATAGTGTCCCAGTTCATGACAATCAAAGCACTTGATTTTGGACAAGTATTTCTTCTTCCCCCCTTGACTAGAATCTCCTTTGGATTGGGATTTCATCCCTTTCCATTTATTTCCTTTCTAGGAAAGGCACATTTTTATTCTTCCTCACACTTGGATGGGGTCTCATCTCCGGTGTTTCACCGTATTTCTTCTTTCACCAAATCAGACCACAATCTTTCCCAATTTGGTAACTTGTCCCTCCCATTTACCGAATCTTGATAGTTATGCCAACTCTTGGAAATTCCTAGAAGTGATAGGCTTACCAGATCATCTTCTCAAATCGTAACACTAACACTCCCAAGTTCATCATGGCATTGTGTGAACCTACTTACGTATTGTGGTATTTTCTTGCCTTTCTACATCTTGTTATTCTGAATCTTGTCCTTGAGTGCCATCTTCCTGTGGTCACTACTTTTATGGAACAAATCTTTAAATCTTGCCACATTTCATACGTAGTCTCTTTCCCGTGGAGATTTGAGACAATATGGTCTCGTACTCCCTCCAATATGATTCTCCCCGCCTTGGATATGCACTTCTTCCATTATGCTAGATTCTGAGTATCGACTGCAACTGGTTTTGGGATATGATTATCAATGAATTCCTTCAACCCATTATCTTCCAGTATTTCCTCCATACAGTCCTTCCAAGCAACATAATTTAAGCTTCCCTCAAGGTCATACTCGAGTCTTAGTCCATAGAAATCCATCCTGTTATCTCTGAAGAATTGATCCTACAAATTTGATCTCCCTGCAAATACAACTTTGAATTCTCTTCTCTATTGTGAATCCTACTCTGATACCATGTATAATTTTAATGTAGATACAAAATTTCTCATGTAATTTACTAAAACATAAGACTCAAATCTACTATACTCATATGTGGAAGCAAATTCAGGATCGAGAACACATATCAAAAACATGCGTCATGATTCAACACACATACACAAAGATTTATCTAGGGGAAAGAAACCGCTCAAAATGCCTTCCTATCTGTATTGCATTAATCAAAGAAACTAGATGAATACAATATGATTGCTCAAGCTTGAGCACAACCTGCACATGTATCTTCTATCATTTTCCTGACTAGCTGACTTTGGCGAATACTTAGCCAATCTTCAAGCCCTCCAAGCTCCTATTTCCTTGTGTTGTTCCTCAAGGAATTAGCCCCTATTATTTATGAAATTACTCAATCTAGGTTGTGCAATTCCTTTAGGTCCTTCTCTGACTACATGCACCACCTGTACAACTTGGAATAGTTTACAACTGATAGTACACTCCCCTTGAAATCCAATCTCAATCGGGTATCTTGAATTTTATGCATGCATGAGTTAATTTAGGATGATTGATTAGATAACTAGTTAAACACTGAAGTTACACCCCACTGCTAGACCTCCCACTAGTTCCTACAATAGTTAGAACTAGTTTAACTGACCATAATTCAATTTAACTCATCTAAATTGTTACAACTAAAACTCAAACTAGGCTCCTAAAATATAGGAATCATTGTACACAACTCAATTCCATGCCCCCAACTCGAATTAACTAAGCTAAATGAGCGATAACAAATATATCACCTTAGTTAACTCATTCAAGTTTTCTATTGATGTGGAATTTCAAATTTATCCTATTTTAATCAGGAAAATATTAAATTAGGAAATTATTGTTGCATTTTCAACATGTCATGTGTTAAGACACCAGAAACCCCAACACCATCTTCAATAGTAAAATAAACTATATAACCCACACTTAGTGTCAACGTGATTTCTATCATTGTATTATTGAAAATAATACCTAGCCAGAAAAATTATGCAAACCCAAAACCAAGAACTTTATCACTTGTGCCACATTGAAAGTGCCTCCTAGAACCATGCGAAATAAAATCTTATAAACAACTATAGTTGTCCCATCATTCATCAAAGATTCTCTTTCAATAAAAATATTCATTTTCTTGCTAGCACCAAGTTCCTTTAATGCGACCAAAATAGCTATAGGGTTTGTCTCATTGAGTATACCTACCAGCAATAATGATATCTTCTAGTTCCAATCATATGGAAATAGAAAATGCATGGCAGTGCCAAGGAAAAAGATTGATATCACCACACCAAGACCAACAAGCAACATAATTTGTACCATACATCTCTGCAATTTTGTTTGGTAATCTAAAATAAGATAGTTATCCACAGAAGATAATAAAATGTTTCTTTTTCTTCTTCTCTTGAACCATAAGTAAATTCTTATGCAATTTTGATTATTTGTTGCAATTTATCTGAGAAAAACTTAAAAATTTAGCCTTGCAGTTTTCAGCTACCATAATTATCATGCAATATAATAGCATCATACTAACCATAAATTCATTAACAATGAAAGCATATGAGAATAATTTGCATGCACCTAGTGTAATGCTTTAAATCATTATTACATGTTTTTTCAACCAACATATGCATTGTTGATTTGTAAAATTTTGGTGTTGCTTTATTTTGGCATGAGCAAAAGTCTAGTAAATAGACTTGTGCCACCTAGATGTTCATTCAACCCTAATGCTTCACTCCTTCTCAAGGGTCATGTTGTTCTTGGAAACTAGGTAGACATGTTGGCCCCCCAAGTGTTGCTAGCCATAAACAAGGCTTAGAGGCATCCACTAAAGGTGGAGCTTCTCTTCTTTAGGTTTGGAGGAAGATTCATTTGGTTATAGGTGGGAAAATCTCTAGATATCATATTTATAACAAATATTAGTGTATTACAATATAAAGTTATTTGTGATAATTAATGTGCATCATACATGTTAAGAAGCCACAATCAAGTAATTATTATAGTGCATAAAATGAGAAAACAAAATCATGAAAAAAATTGACACTTACTCTTTTATCTTTTGCACCAAACATTATTCTTTTTTGGGAGTATGATTGGGCTAGTAGGCTCACTGTGCTTCATTCTTGGAGGGAGAAAAAAAAAGTTAGTAATTGCAATCTATATTAAACATTTGAAAAATTATAATTTTAGTTAATAATAACACAAGACCATTGTAGCATGTTTATAAAGGGAGGAAAAAAAATGGATCTGGTAATTGTAATTCATATTAAGCATCTGAAAAACAAAATTGTTAATTAATAACATATTATGAAATTAATTTAAGAGTTTTTGAATACTATTGTATTTGCTAAAAATCAGATTGAAATGGGGCTACATGTAAACTTAAGCTTTATTTTTTATAGAAAAAAAATGAATTGTATTGCCATGGGGCTGGCCTACTGGAAGGAGAAAAAAAAGAAAAAAAAATAGTAATTGCAATCCATATTAAACATCTAAGGCTGAGAACTTTAATTAATATTAATAACACAACAAAGACCATTATAGCATCATTTATGGAGGGAGGAAAAAAATAAATATGGTAATTGTAATTCATATTAATAACTCAACAAAGACCATTTTAATGTTGTTTATGGAGGGAGAAAAAAAATGAATCTAGTAATTATAATTATATTAATTGTTAATTCATAATAACACAACAACAACCAGTGTATCCTCGTTTTTGAAGGGTGAAAAAAAATGATTAGTAATTATAATTCATATTAAGTATTTGAAAAATGAAAAATGAAATTGTCAATTAATGATAGATTGTGGAAGTATGTCTACCCAGGGTTGGAATTTCAAAACAGACTTATCCATCAAATTTGACAGTTTTCACACCTCCTTTATCAGTTTTCAAAGTTTCAACAAAGAACCTTGACAATCTTGGAAAATTTCAAGTTGTATTTGAAGGGCATTTCAAGCTGTATTTGAAGAGAAAATCACCCTGTGACGAGCAATTTTCCCGTCAAATTCCATCCATGTGTCTTACTTAATCTAACGAGATGTATATAATGAAATATGAAATTGTCAATTAATGATACATTCTGGAAGTATATCTACCTCTCTGCACGCAACAACTTATGCTAAAATTATTTGATGAAATGTATTAATTTTGGAAGTATATTTAATTTATTATATAAAATGCATATTATTTATAAGAGGTAATGCTAAAATTATTGGATGAGGTGAAATTTAAAATGGTTATTAAATAGCATGTATTAATTTTAGTAATTTTAATTTGTTATATAAAATGTATCTTATTTATAAGAGGTTTTGTTTTTTTGTGTTGAAAGACTCTTCCAACTTAGTATGGAAGGGATGTTGTAGTGTCATGTCTTGTCTTGTTATATAAAGATTTTGACTCAATCAAATCAGAAAAAATAAATTAAATTAAAAATAAAATCAATAATTAAACATTTTATCAAACTCCATATTCTGACAATCCATGGTCTTTCCCATGGTATTCCTAACCCATGGTATTTTTCATAGTATTCTTTAACTCTCAATATCAGATATGCTAATTTAACTAAAAAATTCCTAATTGAGAAAAATTATGATGAAGTTTATGAAACAATTAATTTATAATCCAAAATTCATTGCTTATAAGCGATTATTGCAGAACCATTATTGCAGCTATACATTTCTTTCAAACATTAAAGATAACCTCATTAATTACAAAACCAAATTTTCCAAAAATAATTACTTACTTCAAAACAAGTAATAAGAATTATGTTATTTTTCTTCTATCATTTTATTCATGTTCAAAAGATAATTTCTTCCCACATTTTATAAACCAGTAAAGGTCTTTTTATGTTTTTCCTATGTTCAATTTGAATATGTTTCTGTGCCAATGCCACTTCATGTTGAATGGTAATTTAATTAGAAAAACATAAAATTATATCATGATGTTGAACTCTATCAAGAAAATACTATGAATTATTTAATATTTAAAACTTATACTTAAACACTTCATATTAAATGGTAATTTAATTAGAAAAGCATACATTTTATCAGGATGTTGAACTCTACTGAGAAAATACCATGAATATAATATGAATTATTTAATATTTAAAATTTAGACTTGAACTCTGACCACTTGCTTTATTTACTTTTATATTTTATTAGAGGTAGATGTTGACTAAAATTACCTGCGTATCTACTTTTAGTTTTGATGTTGAAGCACAAGTTTTACTAAAGACAATTGGCACAATGTATTCGTGAGGTGGATGGATTACGTAGTGTTATATTATTTTATTGGCACAATGTATTTGTGAGGTGGATGGATTGCGTAGTGTTATATTATTTTATTGTATGGTATTTTTTTATCATAATTATGTAAGGTGAGTTTAAATTTTTTTTTTTTTTAAATTTATTTAGAACGGGGTAGATATGTGGGTTTTTAAAAATATTTAAGGTTTTGTGAGAGAAATTTACTATTTTAATGTTTCAAGTAAAATTTAAAGTTTTTATAGGAAATTTATCATTTCATTTTTCTTAAATTATAAAATTTTATATAAAGAATTTAAATTTTAATGATTTGAACTTATTTATGAAAAGTGAAAGTGGATAATGGATAATTTTTGTATAGATCTTAAAATATATTCTATGAGACATGTATAATATAAATATGGTGTATTTAAATCTTGTTATGATCGATTTAGATTCATGTTAACTTCGAATCTACTAAGCATCTAGAGGGATCAAATATCTGGAGGTGAAAACATGTTTCACAGTGAAAAGAGATTTGATTCTCTTGATGCTTGACAGATCCAGAGTTAAGATGCATCTAAGATGGTTTTAATTCAATTAGATTAAATTTAAGGTAAATCCAATGTCAATTTTATATTCACTTGTAGAGAAAAAAAAAATTGTTTTGTGTTGAATGAGATTAGCAAGTCAATTGTAGATTTACTTGTGAAAGAGATAGAAATGAATAAAGATATCAATTACCTTTCATAATGAACATTTGAAAAAAAAAATGTCAGTAATAATAATGAAAATATTGATTAGTACTTAAAAAGTATCCTTATCCAATTGGTTATATATCTCAAAAGCAATTACCAATTGCATCAAGATATATCTATACCAAAATTATTAGATGGAGTGAAATTCAAATTTGTAATAAAACAACCTGTATTAATTTCACAAGGAGTTTTAAATTCTAACATGGTATGCATGTTGTTCATTTCTAATGTTTTTATTTTAATGTAATTATTGGTTATTATCCGCAACCCTCTAATGTATATCACCTAACAATCTACATACCTAACAACATGGGTACACATGTAACCCAAGCATCGAAGTCTAAAAGACTAGTCAAGTTCTTTATGTAAAACGTTTAATTAGAATACATAAGGGTGTGGGTTGGGGGGCAGAGGCAGGGGCTAGGGGAGTGGGCACCCAAGTTTGTGGTTGTGTGAATGAGAAAGGGGGTAATTTTGTCTTAGGGAAGAGATATTTGAAGAAATTGGTCTTTGGTGGTAGTTTATGTGAAGGTTTAGGTGTAACAACCCCAAATTTAACATGCAATTGATTATATCAAATATGAAATTAATAATCAACAAAAAAAATATTTAACTAATCAACGAGCAAAGATGACTTACCTGAAATGGCGTTATTCTTACTTGAGACTCCAAAGTTGAACACTATTTGAATCCTGCTAACCACAACAAAGTTTTGGGGACAACTCTCTACCCAACTGCAGCTCAGCTGCACATAATCTTTCCACAGCTGGCCAATCCCGAGCCCTCAATCAACGTACTACTGTCAGAGAAAGTCTCACAATACCTTTCTCCGAAGAGAATAGATGAAGGAATGATCAATGAATCTTCCTCAATGTCTATTAAATATACCAAACAATGGAAAGGGAACCACATGCACACATTCACTGTGTCAACATGTAACTTTTATATCTTTATTTTAAGTTTTACTTAATTTAGTGTTTCTCAAGTTTAACTTAACTTTTTTTAAATTTACTTATTTTTATAGTTTCTTAGTTTAACTCTTTTTTAATTTATTCCTTTTTACTGTTGTTAACTTCACTTATTTATTTACTTTTTAGAATTCCAGTTTATTATTTACTATTTTATTTAGAACTCCAGTTATTATTTACTCTTTTATTTATTATTTTTATTGTTCTCTTTATTATTTCTTCTGTATTTACTACTATTGACTTATTATTGATTTACTATTTATTTAATCATATTATATTATTTATTATGTTTATTATTATTAGGGGACATTACATACTCCCCCTCTTTAAGGAACTTCGTCCCGAACTTAAGTGGAATAATTATATTATATTATTTATTTAGTTATTTATTACTTCATGTTTTCCCAATACCCTCTGCTGAACTAGTATAACCAACAAGCATCGAAAGTTTCCACAACACCCGGGAAATATCAATAAATGTTTTTCCTTTTACCCACTTTCAGAACCAGGCATAAGCCTCCTCAATCTGTACCATAGCCCAAGTCTATCCCAAGTCTCTTGCCTGGCTCAGACCTCATCTACCCCAATGCATGCATCCAATCCCAGTACTCAATGACTTTGGGCATCTCGCAAGGCTAAACCAATCACTCCACACTCACTAAGGTGCATAGCCCTAGGAATCGAAATCCTTACACCCCTTCCAGAATTTGACATCCCAATCCAATACCAAGCACTTGGCCTATAATATCAAGCCCTTGGCCTCCTCAATATGGTCCCACAACCCCTCAAGAGCTATACAAGACAAAGGAACCACTGACATATGTAGTGTTGATTGAGTATGTCCCCAGCCCATATGGTGTTACATATTCGCCCTCGCAGGTATGGGCTCCCACGAGATCATCAAATAATCCGCCCCTCTCGACACATTTATGGAGTTCCTATCAATCACCACATCTCAACATGCATCCAATGCATCATAACGTCATAGAAAATAATCCACATGTCAATTCTTGCATGTCATCATGATAACATAACATCATTGTTAATCGCCATATTATGGATAGTAAATAAATGCATTCTCATGCATATTACAAAATCTGTATGCGATTACCACATAAAATACCCTCATAAGTTATAACATCAACATATCAACATCAAAGACATATTATGACATCACATAATAAACTAAACACATGTCAATATAACCTTAAATCTTAACATCATAATCCCTTTGCATATCATATTCATCATGAGCATTCACCATCATTATCGTAACAACTAAATAAATAAGAACCATATGTGCCTCGTTATCCTCATACCATCATATCATGAAAACTCAATCATAGTGTATTATTTAGATGTATCAAAATTTTTAGCAATAAGACATGATTTTTAGACACTCCACAATGGTATATATCTAAGTTATGCAATCATATCTAGTTCACTACACCATTTGATCAAATAGATAAGAAAAATCACTAAAATAGCATTTTCATCTTCCTAGGTAGTTGACCCTATGCTATATTGGTCCTTTTAGGTTAGGTTTCACTCCTTGCTAACTAATTACACTTGTTCATGAAACCTTTACTCACTCATTTTAATAATACGTTTCTATCCTTTGAAAATCCTTGATCTTTTTTCATAGCTTCATATAAAATAAACTCAATATCCTTTGCATATTAATTTAATTATTACTCATATTATAATCATACTTTAAACATTAAATATATATATATATACCATCCACTAATACAAATCTATAAATCCTCAAACAAGATATCAACTATTAACTAGCATATCTATACTTTTAATTAATGATCTCTTTCACTAAAATGTTTCACACGAATATATCTTACACATCACTTTGAGTGAGATTTCTAAATCATCTCATATTCATCTCATATTTAATTTTTAAATCGATAAACCATGTTCTAATTAGAAAATCAAATCATCTAGCAATTAAGGGCTAGTTAAAACTAATGATCAACATTGATCTTCTCAAACAATCAACTTTGGGTTACATTAAATATTTCACTTTAACCAAGAAAAATGTCAAGTTAGTGAATTAAATTAAAAGAACATTTGATTTATGGATTATTATTGAACAATCTCTATAATTATTTATTGACATAAAATAATTATTCCAAAATTTTGAAATTTATTTTAAACTAAAGTGTCATCATAACATAGGCTATTTTATAAATTCTAATATTATAACTAGCCTTCTTGTACTTCTATCAATATTGAATGACATGGAGAATCATAAATTAATAAAATTGTAAAATTGTAAAACTAATACTGATGTAGCTTCTTTTTAAATATTATATACACATTTTATTATTCCTCCATTAAATGCAAACTCCTTAATAATAATAATAATACCCAATGGTCATCTAATGTGGTAGTAAGTACACTACGAAATTGAGCATTGCTTCACAAAAATTCTTACTAACTACTTTATGAAGATAGACACTTTGATGTGGCAACCAAAAGAATTAGGATTTGTCTAATAAGATATGCTCATTGAAGCTCATGTATTTTCTTTGTAAATTAATCATGAGCCTTGCCAAAATTTAGCCATAGCTCAATTATAATACACTACATAACTATCCTTCAAATCCTTATCGCTTTGTATATATTTCAAAGGTAATATAATTAGAACTAGGGTCACCCTTCACATGTAACTAATCTAAGCTTCATTATTTTTATCAAAAGGTGCTAATAAAATTTCATATTTGTGAAATAGTGATGAGGTAAATGGAATATATGAAGGCTTCTAGAATATGATAAACCATGTTGAATTAAATAATATATGAAGACGAATAAAATAGAGATGTCAAGGATCAGATGGTATTCGATGCTTTATGGTTCCAAAATTAATACTTTTCTATTAAGAAATTATGCTCGTGGGATATTTATTTTTATTTATTTTTAATCGGTCAGCGTGTGTGTAACATTTAACCTCTAACTCTTACACTTCGCACCAATTTTGAAGTTTACCAGAAGCGTTGGTTCATTGGCAGAGTGGATCAAGAAGGTCGATGGCATAATTTAATTTGTGGCAGCAAAGGCTCGCGTTCGCGCGGACGAGCCTCCACACCAATGCTAAAACTAAATCGAAGTGTTCGTAATTCACAAGTAATTGGTCAAAATGCTTATAATGCAATATCAGTGTGTTTGCAATTCACAGGTAATTGAAATTTGAGCAAAAATAATTATAACAAAAAATCAAAGTGTTCTCAATTCACAGGTAATTGCAATTTAGCATAATAATTATAATGGAAAGAATTTAGCATTGGTAATCTTGGCAGATTTCATTGGTAAATTTAATCCCTTGGTGGTTCTAAAATAAGTAGTTGAAATCACGCAATGGTGGTGCTGAAATAATTAGTTGAAATCGCGCGCTACTAGTTCTGAAATAATTATTTGAAATCTCGCACTCGCGGTGAAATGATTCATAATGGAAATCCAATATTTGCAATTGGCAGATTAGCTTAATGTTTTGGTTGGGCGTTGAATGTTTGGGTTCCGTAGCGCAATGGTATAATATTTATAGATAGCTTTGCATGGATCCTATATGATGTTTATATAAGATGATGAGTTAAATCAATATACTATCCATGCAATTATTATAGCTTTACTTAAATATAAGTAAAAGTAGTTTAATCAATTGACTGATTTAAAATTTTATTTTTCTTATTTTAACCATCTCATATTATAACTCTATTTAAGTCACATTATAACTCTATTTTTTTTTTCCATGTCTCATAATTCACAATCGAAATAACTCATAACTATTTTAAGTGTTAGTTTAAAAACATATACTTTTGGGTATACATCGATAACTTAATTTATTAAAACAACCAAAAAATATGTGCATTACCTTTCAAAAAAAAAAAATTGTTTATTCAATTTGTTATTTCTCATAAAAATATCCATTCATTTATTTTTCTTAAAATAAATTTAAAAGACTCTAGTTTATGTGTGGGCCACTCTCGACAGAGTGTGTAGGCCTTAAGATGCAATGTATAACACCCACACTATGACTTGAGTGGTGCTTACCTTGGCTTAGCTACAGGGAGAGCACAAAGGATCAATAGTTATTTCCCCCATTTTTTTTTAATAAATAGCGTAATATATATTTTTAATTAAAGGATGCCACACAAAAATACTAATCACTATGGAAAAAATGGTTCATAATTCTAAATTAAATTTTTCGCATAAATTAAACTGTCTCTAGGTGAAAATCTCCACTTATTTATCACTCAATTTAATTCTGATAATTAAAATTTACAATCTTGAAACAAGGTTTTTAATATTCCAGATTCCAATTTGTACAATAATTTTTTTTTTTTAAATCCTCCCCAATTTCAGAAGAAATAACCAGAAACTAGGTAGTTTGTATGCCACTACAAAAAGGAATACAATTTTCACTAAATAAAATTTCAAAACCTTACATTATTCTAACATGAATTTACTCCATGAAGAGTGAGTTCCTCGAATCAAAGAATATTTTCACTTATCCTTGATACTTACTAAGCATTTAAAAGTGATTTTTTTGGTAATTTCAAGGGAAAATGATCTTTAAAAAAAACAATATTGATCCTGGAAAAGCAATATAAAAGAGTTTTAAGTATTTTATATTATTAAGGCCAAAATAAGGATTTACTAAAAAGTCATTAAGGTCACTTTGAATTAAAAAAATTAAAAAAAAATTGTTTGGTTTGCTATCTTTTTTTTTTGGTAAATAGAACGTTGGTTCAAATAAAAGTTAAAGTGGGTTCGATTCCCATAGACGATGTTATTATTTATAATCAGCTTGACACCCACTTGTACCTAAAATAATGGAAATTCTGAAATTTTTCTGAAAAGCATAAGTTCGATGTTATTTTCTCTAATGCATGTAATGTTATTATATTATTAATTTTTTTTTATAATATTTTAATAATATTATTTTATTTCCATTCAAATTAAATAACTTAAGCATATATTTTAATAAGTAAATCCAATAACATATTACTTATTTTATATTTTACTAATCTCAGGTTAATATCTTAATACTATTTCGAAGATAATCATTTACATTCAATAGGCATACAAAAAAAACTTAAAATAAAAACTAAAATTCAAACAAACCCCATCGTAGTAAGAAAAATGATCTTACATTATCAAAATAAACAAGAAACATGATGTAAAAAAAAAATTTGCTAGAAGCAAGGCTTCAAAACCCCAATCTCTCGTGGCTAATTAATTACGATGATTGCATAGTGGAATCGAGCTCAACCAGAAGTTCAAGAAGTTCCAAAGGTGGAGAAGATAGATATATTAATGGAATCCGAGAATTTTCATTTTTTTTTTTTCAAATTTGAATGGGGACGAACAATGTGGCTTGACATGGTGCAAACATAAATGACTATTTTTTTTTTGTGCACATAGAATATCGAATTAGATTGTGTCTCAGAATGTATTGAATGAAAGCCCATATGGTTATTCACTTCAATTAGTGACGTGTGAAGAGATGTTCATTGTTTTATCATGCCAAAGGCTGTGGGTTCAACTCATGCAAGCCAAAACAAGCCTTGGATTCTATAAAACCTTAGTTTAATTTCAGATTGTAGCTAGGAAGAACTCGATAAGGATGAGAATCCCTTATTTTAAAAAAAAAATTCATTAAAAGAATGTTTTATATATTTGGGAATCCGCATACATGTAAATCCTTTATTTTTAAAATCATAAATAAAAAAATTTGATAATATATTTGGGAATATTCATGTATGTAAGTAAGTTAAAAATAATAAAAAATTGATAATATATTTGGAATCCGCATGCATGTAAACAAGTTAAAAATAAAAATATTGATAATATATTTGGAATCCGCATGCATGTAAACAAATTAACAATAAAAAAATTGTTGATATATTTGGAATCCGCATGCATATAAATATTTTATTTTTAAAAACCATAAAAATAAATAAAAATTGATAATATATTTGGGAATCTGCATGTATGTAAACAAGCTAAAAATAAAAATAAAAATTGATAATATATTTCAAATCTGCATGCATGTAAACAAGACGTATGTGGACTTCATATCTAATTATTTTAAATAATATTATAATAGTATTTTGAGTAGCATGTATATAATTATGTTAATATTTTGTAGAGTCTTATATATGCGGTAAGAAGTGATATCAAAGTAAATAAATAATAGTGTTTATTTAATAACCGATGTAAGTAATTATTCAATTTAAAAATATACATATTAATTTGAATGTATATTTTGTTAAAAATTTAACTTTTTGTATTTTTAATATATTTAAAAAAAATCACATAAAAATTATAGATAAATTGCTAAATAAATTGTTTTTCAAAGTTTTACCTAGAGGTCACATAGAGTTGAAACCGGCTCTGATACCATATGTAACAACCCCAAATTTAACATGCAATCGATTATATCAAATCTGCAATTAATAATCAACACAAAAACTGTTTAACTCATCATCATAGAAATTTCAGAAACACGAGCAAAGACGACTTACCTGTAATGGTGATATTCCTCACTTGAGACTCCAAAGTTGAGCGCTATTTGAATCCTGCTAACCGCAACAAAGTTTTGGGGACAACTCTCCTCCCAATCGTAGGTTCAGCTGCATATAATCTTTTCACAGTTGGTCACACCTGAGCCTTCAATCAAAGTACTATTCCTAGGGAATCCTTTGCCTCACAATACCTTTCCCCGAAGAGAATAGATGAAGGAATGATCAATGAATCTTCCTCAATGTCTATTAAATAGGCCAAACAATGGAAATGGAATCACATGCACACATTCACATTGTCAACATGCAACTTTTATTTCTTTATTTTAAGTTTTACTTAATTTAGTGTTTTTCTTAGTTTGACTTACTTTTTGTTAACTTTACTTATTTTTATAGTTTATTAGTTTAACTCTTTCTTGATTTATTCCTTTTTACTTTTGTTAAATTCACTTATTTATTTATTGTTTATAACTCCAGTTTATTATTTACTATTTTATTTAGAACTCCAGTTATTATTTCCTATTTTATTTATTATTATTATTATTCTCTTTATTATTTCTTCTGTATTTACTACTATTGGCTTATTATTTATTTACTATTTATTTAATTATATTATATTATTTCTATTATTATTAGGGGACATTACATTAGGTTTGAGGAATACAATCTTAATGTGGGGTTTCAGTAAAGTTTTAGGTTTGAAGAACTTGGGCTTGGTGAATGGTTTCGGATATAAGATGGGAGGTTGATTCGGGTAAATTTATGATACCCTTTTAACCAAGACCTTTGGATTCGGCTGATGTGTTAGAATTACAATTTATCAAAGCATTAATGAACACATGCATATATAATCAAGAGGAATGCATGTCAATAATCACACAACAAAAACGCAAGATGTTTAATAACGGAGTTCATCCAGTGTGGACTACATCTCTGGGCCTCGGTGTCTCGATGATGTTGGTCGCTTCATTTGGTGTTGCAACTGGTATTAATGTACATGGATGTTGTTGACTTGTCTTACAAGGAAAATCCCTCAACATGAGTGGCAAAGTCTCTCCACGAGACGTTCCGTTACAAGGAACTTTCACTCATCACAAACTTCCTATCAACATGACAACTTCACACATGGTGACAAAGAGTATCCTGCCATCAAGGAAACAAAGGGATCTCACAACATAAATCACCATCCATGATAAATACATACCACATCAATACACATAAATATTATGCATCTTACATCAGCATGAATCAACAACAACAAATAAACATAAAGATTATGCATCATACATCAAGCAGAAATCGACATGACATAAAGAATCCTACAACAATAATCAATGAAGTACATGGCAACAACACCTCATATACCTCAACTCTAATGTTGGTTGAAGAATAGGTTGCTCAATCGCTGGAGCTAAATACACCATCACGAACGTGGCATGGAATTGCAAGAAATTGACTGTCCACATGCTGAAATATGAGACCGTCATCCCATGCTAGAATATGGATGAAAAATCAAGAGCTCTATTGTAGAAACTAACACCACCATCAGGTTCGTGTCGCTGAGAGGTGTAAAATTCATATAAAATTTGTCCAATTTGGACACTGGGAAAATTTCGCCACTCTGGAAATGAGGCTTAATCATGGTTCCACTCGCCCTGCATTTGGCTCATGGTTTCTCCTGCAAATAAATGATATGTCTCGAACTGCATTCTCCTCCTCTTCCTGGGCGCATTTTATGCTGGGTTTTAAGGGTGAAAATGTGAAGTTGGGTTACACTTTTTCCCTTTTTTGAGAAAAAATTTTCATTTTTTTCGGTTCTTCAACTTTCTACAAACTATAACAATTTTTCTGTGTAGAATTTCATTTTGCGATAAAAATAAAAGTTGTGAGAAATTTTGTTAGCTTTCTATTACTTATTTTTTGAAATTTTTTTATGCATATTTGATATGTCAACTTAGTGTTTCTTTGAGTGTGTTTTTCTTAACAATCAAAGGATTCATAAGAAGTCATGTTATGACGCAATGTTGTATTCATTGAAAATTTGTGTTTTTGAAAAAAAAAATGTGTTACAACAATCTAGACAGAGTCTACTTTGTTTTCGTCATATTTACAAAGCCAATGGATGCATATCATAATTACTAGAATTTTTTTAACTGGTCCAATACGAAAAACTGCGTATTTTGGATATGTTTCGCGGTCGCAAGAAATTTATTAACATATAAGTTATAAACTAAAAATCTAAAAGCTACCCATTAGAGACGACGGACCAATGTAATGCCCCATAATTTTTTCAATTTTTTTTACAATGTATTTTGGGAGATACAAAATTTTGATTTCACTAAATCACAATGACCCTCAAAAATTGTTTGCACCCATTTTATTAGAAAAATAATTAAAATTAATAAACGTTTATGAAATTCTATAAAAGTTATATTTCCTGAAAGTAGATTCAATTCTGAAAATGCTTGTCTTGGTTCTGACAGTTAATTAACAACCTTTCATGGAGTTTAATTAGTCCAAAGTTGCAGAATCGTATTCAGAGCCTGGTTTTTGCGTAATTGGTGACGCGTTAGTTCGGCTGAACTATGTTTTCCGCCAAAGGCTCGTTTAATCTAACGTCTTAATAGTTCGGCCGAACTTTTGATCAATAGTTCGGCTGAACTCTTGTATAACTCTCCGTCGGCCGGAAACTTTTGCGGAGCCCCCTACTAAAACACATTTCGCGTCAATATAAATTGCCGCAAAATGATTCACAATTTTCGCACATTTCGCACACTTCTTCTCATTTTACAAAGATCTTGGTTTGGGTTCAAAAACTTTTCTTCAAAGTTTGGGTTTAAGAGCATTTCTTGGTTGATTTTACAATTTTTGGTTTAAAGAATTTTTTTGGAAGACATTTCTTAGAGGCGGCGTGATTTTGGCAAAAATTGTAAAAAATTTCTTGGACGTACATTCAAAAGACATTTCTTGAAGGTATGTACGTGTTTTGAGTTGAAGTAAATCTTTTGAGCTTCGTTTAATTTTTATAAGACATTTTTCTCTCGAATTTTTTAAAGTAAGTGTTTTGGATTGGAATATGTAATTTTTGCAAAAAATTTACACTGAATTTTTTAAAATTAAATCTTTTGTGATATTTTTGTAATTGAGTTATTGTCTAATTTTTTGAAATTCATACCCTATTATCATGGGAAATCGAAGAACTTGTGCGAGAAAATATGATCGAAAAAGAGACCATGAGGCACGTAGAGAAGAGACTAGACAATCTCGCAAAAGAAAGTTAGAAGCCCTCTCAAATATTGAAGAGGAAAATCAACCTCAAGCAGAAATTGAAGCAGGTATGTAAATGTAAATATTATGATCTATTGATATATATTTAAAATTTTCCTAATGTAAAATGTGAAGCTTAATTTTTATTTGATGAACTAGCTTGAAAAATATTTTGTTTAATGTAAACAGACAGAGATATTCCTCAAAATCTTGAAGAAGAAAATCAACCTCAAGCAGAAATTGAAGCAGGTATGTAAATGTAAATATTATGATCTATTGATATATTTTTAAAATTTTCCCAATGTAAAATGTGAAGCTTAATTTTTATTTGATGAACTAGTTTGAAAAATATTTTGTTTAATGTAAATAGACAAAGATCTTCCTCAAAATATTGAAGAAGGAAATCAACCTCAAGCAGAAATTGAAGCAGGTATGTAAATGTAAATATTATGATCTATTGATGTGTTTAAAATTTTCCTAATGTAAAATGTGAAGCTTAATTTTTATTTGATGAACTAGTTTGAAAAATATTTTGTTTAATGTAAATAGACAGAGATACTCCTCAAAATATTGAAGAAGAAAATCAACCTCAAGCAGAAATTGAAGCGGGTATGTAAATGTAAATATTATGATCTATTGATATATTTAAAATTTTCCTAATATTTATTGACATGTTTATTAATTTAGTGATTTATTGAATATGTACTATTTTTTCGAATATGTACAGATGAAATCACTATCGATAATGAGATGTTAGAAAATGTTGACACTCACACATATGGAGATAAAAAACCTAACCATGTTATACGATATCGTGTCAACCGCATTTTTGAAAAGTATTTCTTAAATGAGCGAGTGACAGTTCAGGCTCAAATGTTGAAAGGTCTCCTATCATCAAGGAAATTAAAAGAAGTGACGACACTATTGGGTATTCGAAAATCAACCAAAGATAAAAAAAATGAAGGAAGAGGTGATAAAAAATATGAGTAGTGCTATAAAGTCAATTAAGAGATCTAGAGATAAAGATGTTTCAAATGTACGTAGAGGAATACAGATGGCAATGGTTTCACCAAGTACTCAAGAGAATCGTTTGATAACATCTATGGCACGAGCACTGGGAACCTCGTGAAAAACTCTGCACAAACATCGAAAATTTCGACCGCAAATAGATGTAAATGATGAACTCGCTTGTTGGAGAGCTATTTGTAGGCAACCATACAAAGATAGACTTGGAGAAGATGTTAAAAAAATAATATATGAATATTGGAAGAACAATTCGCGTGTTTCACCAACTACAAGACATGTGATGCGAAGAAGAATAGCACGAAATCAGTACGAAGAACATGAAAAACATCTCTTGGAAACCACTCAGATAGAGTTATTCAACAAGTTCAAAGAAGAGAATCATCAAATTCATGTTTCACTCAATGCTTTTGTTCAACAAAAACCATGGTATGTAAAACCTATCACCGTACGCAACACTTGTTGTTGCCGTTATCATGTGGAATTTGAGTTATATTATGACACATTCCTTGATTTTGGTAGAACATTTTGGAAGGATCCACCTCCTCCTTCCACTATCCGTGATTTCATATCTCAAACTCTATGTGAAAGAGAAAGCGATGAACTATTTTACAAAAAGAAATGTGTTGGTGGTAAAAAATGCGATGATTGTGGAAATTTGACTAAATTTCAAAACAAATATCGTATTGATATAAATGATCAATCATTGTCCAACATAAAAGTGAAATGGAAGAGATATGAATATATCGGTACATCGATTCAAGGTGCAAATAGTGTTAAAAGAATCGAATTACGAGAAGACAATTTTTTTCTGATAGACTTTTTGAGAAAGTTTGAGGCAGAAATTTACAAATACACCAAGAATTCCCATAGAGCTCGATGGCAAGACTTGCAATTCAAAAAATCTCGTGAAGTTTTTCCACCAGGGACCATTTTGTCAGTGATTGATTTTGCAGAAAACTACACATTTGTTCCACAAAAAGAAATTCAGAGTGAATAATATCATTCTGACCAAGTCTCCATGCTCGTCCATATTCTATATAGACATGCTGAACAAAATGTTGATCATATAGAAAGCACGAGTGAAAATCGACATATCATTAAAGAATATCACTTTTATGTCAGTGACGATCGTACACATGATACATGTTTTGTACAACATTGTTTTGGAAGAATTTATGATTCATTGAAAAATCATGGAATAACATTCAATGAACATTGGATATGGTCAGACGGATGCACAGGTCAATTCAAATCTGCACGATCATTCTTTTGGTTGTGTTTTCCTCATAAGAAAACCTGCATTAAACATTATTGGAATTTCTTCAAGACTGGCCATGGAAAAGGAGAACATGACGGTGCAGGAGCATGCATAAAACGAGTACTTCGAAGATATCAAATGAACCACTCTGCACGCCGACTTTTGAACGCTGAAGAAGTTGTTCAATGGTGCATCGCTGCTCTAAGCCATGAGAAAAACCCATCAAGAGAAGTGTGAAGGTACATTCAATTTAATTTATATTGGAAATCTAATTTTAAACATTGCACATTTATCATGCAATGATTATTTTTAATTGTATTTTGATATCATATTTACAAATTCTTTTTCTAATTTTCCATATAAAGGTTTTTCTGGCATATTGGAATCGAAGACATAGATAGATCAATTTAAAATGACGTTGAAACAATAAAAGGGACTCGAAAATTGCATTCAATTCAAACAAAATTGTCCAGAAATGTGTTTGCATTGGATAAAAGAAAATATTCTTGTTTTTGTGATGTTTGCATAGATAACACAAAATCCAATGACGTTTGTGAAAACAAAATGTATGTGAATGATTGGAAACATACAGAGCTAAATACAAAGGGAAAAATCTCTGTTGCAATGTTTGAAGAAATGCAATCAGAGGAAACTACAATATCATCCGATGGTGATCGAGTTTTTGATCTTGTTAGAGAAGGTAACATTTGAATTACTTTCTAATGATTTAAAGATCTAGAAATAAATTTAAATATGCATAATTTTGTTAAATTTATTTTATTGTGCAGGAGATGTTTTTGCTGTAATTGCACCTATTGACAACGATGAAAATGTGAAGTATTATTTGATGCGTTGCACCGAACGAAAAATGAAATTATTACAAGACTTTAATGATCACGGATTTCAGTATGACAGAGGGTCTATTATACTGAAAGGTTATTTTTTCAAACAAACACATCAAAGTGGAGACTTTGTTTACTTTGAAGACTATGAACCTGATTCCATAAGTTGTCAATATAGTCACTTAGTGTGTGCAGCACGCATAAAGTTGATAGAAGTTCAATCAAAGAAAAAATCGAAAATTAAGAAATGGAAAATGTCAAAATCCGATCATGAACGGATTATTGAGGATGGAATTCCATTAGAATTTTTTTGAGTGTGTCCAACAATTTATTATCTTTGGATTAAATATGTTTTAGAACTTCCAATACACAACTAAAAATTGAGTTGCTTATGTTATTTGTGGTTTGCACATGTTACAAATTGTTTGGGTACAAGCACGTGCTATAGTATCAACTGAAAATAGTTTTTCTATACATTTGCATTGATGAAAAATGTTAAATGTATTGGATATATATATATATTCTAGAATGAAATTAATTGTTCTTGTATATGTTTTCCGACCGTATGGTACAAATTATTTCACTTTATTTTGTAAGGTCAGATTCAGTCCCCATATGGCCTAGCCTATAAGGGACGAGATAACAAGTGGTTGTCCCCACTTGCCCGAATCTCAACTTTTAAGTACAATTTTACTGTTTATGGCAGGCATCTTACATGATGTCCTAGCCAAGGATAGATTCTCTTTGTTTCAATTTTTTGGTAAAAGTTGTCACCGAATGACCTACTAGGATATTATAAATACTAGCTTTGTAAGATCATTTGGCATTCGGAAAAATTCGAAAGTCTTAGACTATCAATCAATTTAAAGTATCATTCACCCTAGGGAGTGTAAAATATTCAATGTAGGTTGGTGATGATGCTCACTCCTAGCTTGAAGCAACTCCAATGACCAATTCTTTAATGAATTCCAATGCACTAGACCAAAGTTGGTGACCTACTTGGTTTTTCACCCAAGAAATTCCAAGGTACTCTTCTTACCTTTGGCCCCCAAAGCTACAATGGAGTTATAGGAAGGTGAAGAAATTTTTTTTCCCTGATAGGAATTTGGTCACATCCCTAATCTCCCCTTATCAAAAAGTTCCTATCTACTACATTATCCAGCATGTACTCAAGATCACTATTTCGTAATTAGAATATCACAATATCATAAGTTCTCACAAAAATACATGGAATTCCATTACGACACTCATCTAACAATGGGGAGCTCAAAACCTAGAAAGCTCCTCGTCCCCTTAATAATAATGTGTTTAATTTAGTCTTTTAGGTGAGGATTAGGTGTGAATCTTGTTTTCACATACAAAAATAATTAATTGTTTAATTCCATAAATTTGATTATTCACCAAAATACATGTCATATCCACTATTTGTCTCTCCTACAAATTCCCATTATTTTATTAAAATATGATTTTATCTCACCCAACTATCACATGTTCCTAAATTTACTCCTAATTGTTCCCTATGCCCTAAATCTACTCCTAATTGTTCCCTATGATGCTTTTCCCTTACTTATTTTTAGAAAGTTATTTTCCTAGATCCATCATAACTATGGATCTATCAAGCGCCGAGAGGGATCAAATATCTAGAGGTGCAAACCTCTTTTTGAGTGCAAAACTTGAAGAAAGGTTTGCACCTCAAGAGATTTGATCCCTCTCGGCGCTTGATAGATCCGTAGTTAAGATGGATCTAAGTTGGTTTCAGTCGTGTGCAACCAAGGAAAAACTATCGATAATATGAGAAACATATGATTAATTTTATCAATAATATGTAAATACATCTAATATTAATATAACCATTTTAAATATGCTAAATATGTTTGAGATTTATCAAGTCATTTTAATTTTAAATTTTCTTAGTTACCTCAATTTTTTGAGATGATAAATATTGTAGAATAACTTTAATAATGGAAAATGATCAAACAAAATTTTTGAATGCAAAGTGACAATGTAATAATATTGAATGATAGAATGTGAATAATTAGAATGTAATCAATTACAAATAGCATTTATTGTGATCAATCTTAAACTATTTTCTTCTTCTATTCTTATTGTCACCCTTATTAGTTTTGTCATCTTTCCGTATCGATTATATTAAAAAGAAAGTAAAAATCATAAATCATAAACCATTTAAATATTTAGCTCTAACTCTTGTAGTAAACACCATACCTCAAGTCTCTCTTGCTCTCCAATATTATTAGGTTTAATTATTATAACACAAAGATCGTTCTACATTGTCAATAATTTTTTGCGCTTACACTGAAATCAATGAACACTATTAATCCAATGACTTTACAAGTAATGTACCATCATACATGCAATTATATCAAATCAGAAATCAACATATACAATGAAATCAATGGGGATTGTCTTATTACAAGTAACATTTCAATTTACCACATGTGCAAATGTAGGTTGAAACCATCCAAAACTTTAAGTTGTAGATTGAAACCATCCAAAACTTTAAGTTTTAAAACCCTTTTGATTATATATTGTGCAACATTAAAACATTAAACATTTAAAGTTCATTAAATATCACATGCAAAATGTAGATTGAAACCATTCAAAACTTGAGTTTTAAAAACTTCACATGCCATGCCAATTATAATTCAACTATCCAACAAAAACATTTAACATTAAATATCACATGCCAAATGTAATTTAGATGACAACATTACTTCACATTCACATGCCAAAAGTACTAAAACCATCCAAAAATTAAATAAAACAAATTATATATAATAACATTGTAATAAAATATGTCCAAAAATTGTAAATCTCACTTGAGTATCAAACTGTATCAAGTTTAACAAATTTTAAAACCATCTAAATTTTGAAATCAAATCTACTATAAATCATGTCCATCAAATGGAGGATCTAGCGTCTGGGTCTCAGTCCACGCCCTATCCTGTGAATAGGAAACCTACATACACAATGCACATGTACTTGAAAATTAAAATTTGAAGTTTTAAAAATGAATGAGAATATATATATCTAGAACTTCATGTAAAAAACAAAATATAACAAAAAAATCATGCAATACCTCGTAAGGTTCCCTCTCCATTTGATGAACAGGTTCTCCCATAGGAACATCTGCAGTGGTAAACTGTACAATATACATGTACAGTTATATATATATATATAAATTAAAAACTTTAAAATGAAAATGCACGTGTACATATATAAACTTATTTTCAATAATATTAAAAAAAGGAACTAAAGACAACTTGTTCAAATGCTGTGGATGTTCCTATCTTCGTCGCTAGAGTCCCCGGATTAAAGAAATCTTCTATAGGAACCTAAATTCAAAAAATTTTAAATAACTCAAAATATAGATCTCTCTCTCTCTCTATATATATATATATATCTCAATTTTTAATGGAACTTTTTGAGGTAGAATATATATATATATATATATATATATATATATATATATATATATATATATATATATATATATATATATATATATATATAACTTTTAAACATAAATTTTAAACTTGTGAAAAATTGTCCATACTTGTGGCTCATCTCCCAATGAAGTAGAAGGTACATCTCCTAAGGAAGAAGAAGGTACCGCCATCCCAAAAACATCAGACAGAATCGGTACCTGTTAAAACATTTTATCAAATTATATATATACATACATGTACATGTGTGGCAACAATTATTTATTTTAGAGTCACTTAAAAACACTAACATACATGTGCCAACATATCATGATGGTCAGACCCATCTGCATCGTTTGAACCGAGGTCCCGAACGTAATATTAACATTTTCATCACGCATCATGCCTGAGAACTGCAAATGGTGTTTTAACATATAATCATACATTTTTGTTAGATTAATGTACACATACAAATAAATGTATACATGTACATACACATGTATTTATTACAAATTGTACACATGTATATGTAAAAATAATTTCAAACCCTAAGGTCACTAACACATACCGTTTCGGTGCCCTCTTCCTCATGAAAAATTAGGTCTTATAGACCATTGCAACAATTTATTGCATATGTTCGGAGATCTTCAACATTCATGTTGTAAATCTCCTCATCTGTACGATAAACAAAATTGACACGTGCATTTTCACGTGCTCTTTTTCGATTTAAACAAAGATCGACTCCACTCAATCCGCTATGAACATTGTCGATCATAACATATCTTGCTTCTCGACTTATTTGAGAAGTCGCATCCATCTCTGATCGCAGAGTTTCGACTCAAAACGGTCGACTCACCAATGGCGGCTCAGGGCGAGGCAACTCCACATCTCGCTTAGCGCCCTTACATTGATATAATTGACCTCTCCCCGGGCCAAAAAATTTTGAAGGAAGGTCATTGTAGTCGGGTTTCATACCCAAAACAAATTCTGCATAAAACATTTGTGCAAAATAAACAGGAACCTCATCGTTCCATGGAAGCCTTCCAAAGGCCGCAAGATGTCGATCATACAAATAACCAGCTTTGTCTGGGTGCTTGAAATACTGCACCTTCAACATTTTTCTTTTTGGCCCTTCCTTATAATTAAACATTGACTTGGTCTCTGCTCTTGTAACTTTTTGTTTTATGTCCTGCCATTTATTGGGACCCATCACTGTTTCTTTTCTCTTTCTCATCAGTTCTACAAATGAATCAGTCGTTGGCCCCAAATTTCTGTACACATTTACCGTTTCACCCAATGAATATGTAACTATTTCAAGGCTTTGTCTACTCTCAGCAGGTAGAGACAAAGCCATGAGATCTCTTTGCAATTTTGCATGAAGGCTTTCACACCTTTGTAAGGTGCATTCCGCCATGTTGGTTTCCCATGGTATATTAGTAATCTCAGCCGGATAAGTTGTGCTGGGTTGACAGCCTTCTTCTTGAATGTCGTAAGCTGCCCTGCATCTATTTTGACCACTAGCTCGAACATTTTCGGCCTCTGCATCAATATATATAAAATTTCGTATATTAGAAAAAACACGTGTAAAAAAAGTTGTACAAATTTAATGAAAAAATATTGAAATTGATGGCAACCTTGATGTTGTTGGTTAACATCTTCTCCAACATGACCCTCTTGAGAACCAGACCCAGAATGACGCTGCTGAGAACCAGACCCACAGTGACCCTATTGAGAACCAGCAGTCGTTGATTGGCCTTCGGGGGAATAAATATCACCCCCTTCCCGCAACCTGCTACCACTCATACCTCGACCGGTTGAGCCTTGGCCACGCTCCATGGATGGAGTAGAAACCCTTCTCCTCTTACCTCCTAAAAATTAAAATATGAAACTTATTAACAACTAATTTCACTCACAAAGTTAATAAAAAAATCAATTACATATGTACACACATGTATGGAGATTTAAGATTATATTTAAATACCGTGAACATCCTCCAATCCCTGAACCTCCATATGGGATTTGGCTGATCTTCGTCTTTCATCCTCCATGATATATATCTATTGGTCGACATTTACACAAAATAGATTTCAAAAAATCAATTTGTAATTTAGTGTACACAAATTATGTAGAACACAACTTTCAAAGCAACAATTGATCATGTGTGAAACTAAATTTAATCGAAAAAGATATTATAAAAATGATAAGTTCACCAAATTGCGCTTTACATGGTGGGAGCACACTTGGTATAAAATTTACTACTTATACACTTTAGTTTGTGGAAGAAATGACACATGTACATAGTTTACCTTAAATTTGTTGTGTTTTACGGATATTAAAATGAAGAACTTCTATTTAGATCCATTCCAGAGATTGACTGTAGGGGCATTTACTAGATATGCCACCTTTCATAAAAGATGAGATCCAGAGGCTACCTGGCCCTTTACAGACTCTGCCTATAGAACTTGTAGAAGTAAACACTAGAGGCATTAACAATATCAAAGAACGTTTTCATGCTCAGACATGGGAATGTGTCTCTTTCCTTACGCAAAAAAATAGTTCAAGGTAGTTAATCTTCATAGACATGTCATCAAGCAAGTCAATGTGATCATCCCCAACTTACTTTTTATGAAATTAGGCTTGGAATCCTCTACAACCTGGCGGATGGAGTTGAATGGGAACTAGGTTGAAAGGCCTTTACAAAATACATGCTAGTGAATAACACTTACTAGGTTATGCCAACAAATAAAGTGGGAGAAATGTTTTCTCCTCAAGGTTGTCCAATTGGGTGTTTAATACCAACTTCACCCATTTCCTCACAGGTTTCTCTCTTAGGTTACAAATGTCTTCCACCTTATTAGTTATATATTTTTCAATTTCCCGAGGATTCCTTGATTTTTTTCTCCTACCATATCCCTCTCTCACTCCCCAAATTATTGTCATCAAACATGCCCCATTGAGGATCTAGAGCAATGTTTGCACCATACTTAGAACTGTCATTGCTGCTAATTGAAATTGGAGAGTCATGTATACTAGATTGCTTGCTTAAGTGGCTCTTACTTGGACAATATCCTGAGATGAGTTTGACATGATGGTCATATGAGGTTGGAAGCTACTTGGTGTAATTTTCCTTAAATCTTAAAAAAAACAGAGAAAAAATGTCATTTTCGATCATTTTTTATTAGCTTCTGCATACAGCAAATGTTATCACAATTGCAACACAATCATGTTCCATGAGCATGAATTATGAATGTCGCAAGCCAAATGGCAAGGAAATTTGCATTCATTTAGGAAAAAGAAGGCTATGACATTAAGGCCCATGCTAGAAAAAATTATGCAAATAAAGTTGCTAAGTCTTGATACTTACCATGTGTTTCAAAGCCATAACGAAGGTTGGCTTTGAGAGTGTCCTCTCAAAGCCCTGTCTTGAGATGAAATTTAATTCAATGTCTCTTAGAGTTGCAAGGTGGAATTGATAGAACTATTTGATTTCTTTACCATAAATGGGAAGACAAGACGTCAAAATATTTTGGGAAGGTCCACTCTTGAGCGAGAGCCTCATGATTACAACCTAATCATGAGAATCAAATGGGAGTGCATCCTTATTTTGAAAACAAATAGGATTCTAAGCTACCTAGAGCATCATTACTTTTTAGGGTTGCTTGTCTCCCATAAGGATTCATAGGAAAATAATTGTGTTGATTGTCTAGAGATATATGTATGTGCGTGTTTCATTATGTTCTCTATTTCTTACGTTGTGTTTCATTATGTTTTATATTTCTTACATTTCTACCCTCCTATTTTTCTTTCCCCTCAAGGTTTATAAAATAACATGAGAAGCAACATGAGACTTGGAACAATCATTTTCATTATCTAAGAATGACTTAAAATGACCTTGTATGTCTTCTCATTTTAGAGCTCAAATTTTTAGGAAGTATTTAAGTATCCACCTTTCAAGAATCACTAGAAGAGGTTGATAAATAATATAGGAAGACAAAAAACTAACCAGTGGTGTACTAAATTTATTTCTTGGGAGGTAGATTGGCATATGGACTTTTGGTAGCTAGAACTTTTCCAAATAAGTGAATGTATTTGAAAACCAAACCTCTAGTTTATTTTGGTTTAGACAAGGCCTAGAATTTGAAAAGTGAATTCCCTCTTTCTTCCTCTTACATGTCCAATGATGGGAATCTAGATTGAGGGAAAAAAAATTCCTAAATAAAAATTTTGCATTTTATTTGTACACGAGTTTTTAAAAGCTAATTAACTCATAAATTTCTCACAAAATACACTTAAAGCTTGACACAAACCCCTTCCCAATTGGCTAACTTAAAACGATCCTAAACACATTTTTATTTAACTAATGAGGGAGATAGCCCAATAAAACTAGTTTTTCCATATTCAAATCAAGTTGGTATCAAAGTACAATTTAGCTCATTTTAGTCAAGGTTAGTTAGAAGAATTAGCTATTGGTTTCTGTCTTCAATTTCCTCTCAAAATGAATGTGTACTTGCTTTTGAGAGACACACTAGAGGAATAAGGTCCAAATTTTTGATGAAAATGTGCTATGAAAGTAAAGGGTTAAAGGCAAACATGTACAAGGCATAGTTGAGCCAAATGTTGTTGAGGAAGGGCCTAATTATTTGGGTCTTGGTTATGGAAAACATGGAGAATGCTCCAAAGCCAAGGAGGCACATGAAGTTGTTCCAACAAGGAATTTTATTTCGTGTTCATTACCTCAAGCATGTGAAGTTTGTGTTCATGATGAATGGAAAAGTTTGACACCCACTTTGCAAGAAGATGTTAATAAACATGTAGCTAATGAGAATGTAAAAGAAGAGGATGTTGAAAGCTCTATCTAGTCATTGAATTCATTGCTAGTATTCAGAGGAGAGCCACTACCTCATCAAATTCACCTAGGACTCAAACCATTATTTTTAAATTTGAAATATCATGGTGTGTTGTTTCAATGCCTGAATCCACAACCCTAACATACATTTTTTTATTCTTTTTTAGCAAGATTTAGTTGGTTATATTAAAATTCAGTTGAATTTAAAATTCTTGGCTTAGTGGCATGAACCACACATATTGTACATATTAAATGAGGAACTTCGCTCTCCCAATCATTTCTAAATCACCCATATCACCAAGAAAACATGTTTTAAAAGAACATACTTTGGTATGGGAAAGACCTTAGGTTTCAAATATTATAAGAAGGTTTTTGATATGGTTGAGAGAATGTGGAAAATAGAATCCATAAACAAATTATTTTTCAAAACGTATTACTATCATGTTGGCTAGGTCATGGTATGAGAGAATAACATTTTAGCCCCATTACTCATGCATGGCAAGCTAGCTACATGTGGAATTTTAACAAGACTCTAAAAGGTCTAAAATCACAAACCTCGTTAATGGTTGACAGAGTCAAATCTTACACCTAGTTGGCTATCACGCCATGTTAAATACTTGGCCACTAGGAGGAATAAGAGTTCCATTTTGTGTTATTGTATTTTGTTCCATAGTTGAAAATACAACTAGGAGTGTGAAGTTAGAGAGAAAAATGTATGAAGTTAAGTTTTTATAGCAACCTTACACGCTAAAAGTCTTAGTTAACTCTAGAGATATTACCTCTTTCTTTGTACTCACATATTTTCCATACCATAAAAGAGAGAGTAGAGCATGTTTACATTTTAGTGTTGTTTTTCTCCCATAAGGATTTCCTAGGGAAAAAGGAGTCTAGAGCATCATTACTTTTTAGGGTTTCTTGTCTCCCATAAGGATTCATAGGAAAATAATTGTGTTGATTGTCTAGAGATATATGTATGTGTGTGTTTCATTATGTTCTCTATTTCTTACGTTGTGTTTCATTATGTTTTATATTTCTTACATTTCTTCCCTCCTATTTTTCTTTCCACTCAAGGTTTATAAAATAACATGAGAAGAAACATGAGACTTGGAACAATCATTTTCATTATCTAAGAATGACTTAAAATGACCTTGTATGTCTTCTCATTTTAGAGCTCAAATTTTTAGGAAGGATTTAAATATCCACCTTTCAAGAATCACTAGAAGAGGTTGATAAAGAATATAGGAAGACAAAAACTAACCAGTGGTGTACTAAATGTATTTCTTGGGAGGTAGATTGGCATATGGACTTTTGGTAGCTAGAACTTTTCCAAATAAGTGAATGTATTTGAAAACCAAACCTCTAGTTTATTTTGGTTTAGACAAGGTCTAGAATTTGAAAAGTGAAGTCCCTCTTTCTTCCTCTTACATGTCCAATGATCAGAATTTGGATTGAGGGAAAAAAATTTCCTAAATAAAAATTTTGCATTTTATTTGTACACGAGTTCTTAAAAGCTAATTAACTCATAAATTTCTCACAAAATACACTTAAAGCTTGACACAAACCCCTTCCCAATTGGCTAACTTAAAAGGATCCTAAACACATTTTTATTTAACTAATGAGGGAGATAGCCCAATAAAACTAGTTTGTCCATATTCAAATCAAGTTGGTATCAAAGTAAAATTTAGCTCATTTTAGTCAAGGTTAGTTAGAAGAACTAGCTATTGGTTTCTCTCTTCAATTTCCTCTCAAAATGAATGTGTACGTGCTTTTGAGAGAAACACTAGACTTGAATAAGGTCCAAATTTTTGATGAAAATGTGCTATGAAAGCAAAGGGTTAAAGGCAAACATGTACAAGGCATAGTTAATGCAAGGCATAGTTGAGCCAAATGTTGTTGAGGAAGGGCCTAATTATTTGGGTCTTGGTTATGGAAAACATGGAGAATTCTCCAAATCCAAGGAGGCACATGAAGCTGTTCCAACAAGGAATTTTATTTCGTGTTCATTACCTCAAGCATGTGAAGTTTGTGTTCATGATGAATGGAAAATTTTGACACCCACTTTGCAAGAAGATGTTAATAAACATGCAGCTAATGAGAATGTAAAAGAAGAGGACGTTGAAAGCTCTATCTAGTCATTGAATTCATTGCTAGTATTCAGAGGAGAGCCACTACCTCATCAAATTCACCTAGGACTCAAACCATTATTTTTAAATTTGAAATATCATGGTGTGTTGTTTCAATGCCTGAATCCATAACCCTAACATAAATTGTTTTATTCTTTTTTTGCAAGATTTAGTTGGTTATATTAAAAGTGAGTTGAATTTAAAATTCTTGGCTTAGTGGCATGAACCAAACATATTGTACATATTAAATGAGGAATTTCGCTCTCCCAATCATTTCTAAATCACCCATATCACCAAGAAAACATGTTTTAAAAGAACATAATTTGGTATGGGAAAGACCTTAGGTTTCAAATAGTATAAGAAGGTTTTTGATATGGTTGAGAGAATGTGGAAAATAGAATCCATAAAAAAATTATTTTTCAAAACGTATTACTATCATGTTGACTAGGTCATGGTATGAGAGAATAACATTTTAGCCCCATTACTCATGCATGGCAAGCTAGCTACATGTGGAATTTTAACAAGACTCTAAAAGGTCTAAAATCAAAAACCTCGTTAATGGTTGACAGAGTCAAATCTTACACCTAGTTGGCTATCACGCTATGTTAAATACTCGGCCACTAGGAGGAATAAGAGTTCCATTTTGTGTTATTGTATTTTGTTCCATAGTTGAAAATACAACTAGGAGTGTGAAGTTAGAGAGAAAAATGTATGAAGTTAAGTTTTTATAGCAACCTTACACGCTAAAAGTCTTAGCTAACTCTAGAGAGATTTTCATTATCTATATGGAAGGCAAGAAGGATTATAGATCCCCTTAAGCTTAAGCTTATGTAGTTTGTCAATTTTTATCATATATTTTTTGGTAAGGGTAATTTTTTTTTTTATCTATAGTACAAGTCATGAGTTCCCCAATTTTACCTTATGTAAAGCATGATTCTAGGATTACTACAATTTGTACTTGGTTTTTTATTGTGATGATGCCCTGTCTCAATCACTTGGCCATCTCTCGATGGGTAGTTAAATATTTATAACAATACTTAAGTAATATTTATCTAAATTTGTATTATGTGAAATTATGTAAAAAATGGTACACTATTTTTCATAAAATTGGGTTGAGTTTATCATATATTTCAATGAAAGTTGATTAAATATGTTTTCTTTAAAAGGATCTAACAATTTTGTTAAGGTATGAATTTGCAATTTTGTGTGGCTCTCTATTAACCTTCACTTCCTCATTTCTAGAAAAAATCTACTTGCTCATTCGTATACCCACTTTCTATTCAAATGCATGAGTTTTGAACTCTCGGTAACTATGTTTTTCCACACAGGAAAATTATATGTCAATATGTCATGCTTCTTTAATTTATCTTTTATAGATGACCGGAGCATCCCTTTTTAATCTATCCCTTTTGACTTTGGATATGTGGGCAATACTCATCCGCATATTTTTCTATCATAAAGCAGTGAGTAAAATTGTATTCCATTTGTGTCAATGTTAAGGTTAAGCACATGGATTAAAGTTTTATATTTAAAATACATTGCCACGGTGTACATTTATATCTAAAGAGTCCAAAACCTCATTCAAGACCATATGTTTTGTTGATGTAGTTTGATTGGTTATATTGCATTGCTTTTGTAGTTGTTGCTGTGGGCCTCACCATCTAGTGATTTTAGGTAAAAAATTATTTACATGGAATTTTGAAGTATCCTAGAATGTTTATTATTTATCACTAATAGCCTTAGTGATTTAGTTGTTTGTTTTGATGCTACTTGATTACCCATATTTAATAGTTGTTCATGTTTAATTCATTGTTAAGGCTTTTTATTAGCCTGTCAGGATGTATTTTTCTCAAATCCATAATGGCTAAAAGAATGAAATTTATCTATGAAAAAGAGAGGTCATATGGAAAACAAATTTTTTGCAAGTGTTCTTTTGAACCCATAGAACTTGCAACCCCAATATGGATACAATACTAAGTAATACATAGCCTCCTCATCTAACTTAGCCAGGGATTTGCAATACTATATTTGAGTTGGCTAGCTCCATTTCAGGATATTATAATGTTAGATTATTATTTCTATAGATTTTGATTATGGTAGTAAAATGTTACAAAAACCCGGAAACTACAAATAATATTATTCTAGATATATGTAAAAAGGACATGGTAGATAAAATCAAACAATATTAAACTTTTCATAAATAGTTTAGATAAAAATTCATTTTCTAATTTTGATTGTAAATTCCAAGGCTTAAAGCAATAATTTTTCTAATAATTTTTTTTTAATTAATAAATAAAAAAGAAGCATTTTCAATCAAAATCACATCCAACATATAATAAAAATAATAAAAACAATTTAAAACTTCATACACTATGACATTACTATGGCAAAGAGCATAAAAATATACTAGTAAAAAATCCTTTTCTATAATAATGGAGAGCTTCAAATATACAAGAAAAAAAATCTTTCAACGTCCTTGTATCCCAAAGAAAGAGTTGCTCAAACAATCATATTTTAAACAATTAAAACTTGGAGAAAATCATCTCTTTTTGAATTTCAATTATATAAAAAATTAGTCAAATATAAGACGAGAGTTACTCATACTATAAAAGTTTAAATAATATTAACTTTAAAAATAAATATTTGGGAATGAACCAAAAAAAAAATTTATAAATTTCATTTACAGTAACTTAAATCCATATTAACACCTCTTGATAAATCTGAAATCAAATTAAATCTATATTAATTAATTTAATAGTTTAAATACCTATTTGTGGTGTGCCAAATAGAAATATTCAAAGCGAAAGTTACAACTTACAAATATTACTCAAATATATCACAAAAGGAAATAGAATAACAAACATAATGGACAATATGAACCAAAGTATTATACCTTTATTGATATGGATGGATTCTTAATTACAAAAATTTGAGTAAAATATGATGAAGCTTTGGGGGAACTTTAATGAAACACTTTGTGGACAATATCAAAAGAGTTAAGAAAGTGGCTGCTAACTAGTCTAAAAAGAAGGCAACAAAAGATAAAAAGGATCTTTTAGAAGTAGAAGAATTCATTTCTAGGCTTTTTGACAATAATGTAAATACAATTTTTACTAAAAAAGACTTGCAGTCTTTGAAAATTTTAGAGGGGAGAAAGCAAGCACTATTAGAAAAGGAAACAGTTTAATGAAGACTTCAAAGTAGAGCCATCTAGTTCGTTGAAGGTGATAACAACACTAATTTTTCCATAAACATGTAAATCATAAAACCTGCAACTAAGCTGCAGATTTGGAAAAATATTACAGCCATGAAACAAGACTTTTATAATTTGATTAAGGAGAGGCAGATGTCCAAGTTGTCGTGGAGACAATTCAAATTTCAAATCCCTCCATGGTGTCAAGAAAATGGTAGAGAAGAGGGTAATGAGCATGCTGAAGCCGAGAGTTATGTGGAGAAGCTAGAGGCAAGCGTCATATAGATAGAAAAAAAAGAATAGAAAATAAGATGATCCAATCCTGCAAAGTAGGCTACCTACTTGCACACTCTTTTTGCAATTTTTGCAAAAGAGTCGAATGGCTCAACAAGTGCTCCAAATAACATGGGAGAAGATGGGCTATCCACTATAAAAGTCTTTTCATTCATCAATGTGCAAAAGTGGAGCAACGATAAATGGCTAATATCAAAAATCTGTAAATAAGGGATGAATTGTACATTCAATCAATGTACATACAGCATACAAATTATAAATGTACATACAGAATGAGACACAAACTATAAAACAGGAAGCACTGTAACGATGAGCATGAGACACAATCACCAAATTGCAACTTGCAAGAACTCTATATATAGATTCCCATAATATATGAATTATAGACTCCCTGAATAAGTTTTGTTCGAGAAATTATGACAGCGAGTATGCTGAAGGCTATTACCAACAGGACATGGAAATGTGTTATTGGGTACCATACTCTGGTAAGATAGATTTTTTTCAGTATGAAAAATACCCTGGTTTTCAAGTATAAGTTATGTTTAACAAACTGAAACTAAATAGTTAGTTTCCGAGAAAAAATGGAAGTCCTATTTGTATTAAGGTGACAATTGTATATAGGAAGTACTACTCATTTGAAGATTGTGTTAAAAATAAGCCATTACAGTAAATATATCTTGCAATTACAGACATTCCATATACACCAATTCATGTATTCTCTAAAATATACAAAGTTGACACCACATCAAAATTTCCTTCTCATTTCTCACTGGATATAAGCATTCTACTCCATACATTCAAAACAATACAAATTATCCAATCCACTAGGCTCTGATAGCCTGTGATTAACCTATATTATATGAAAAAAACAAACACAAAGCTTCATTGGAGAAGCATAATAAGTTGCCTGAATTTCATATCTAGGAATTGGTACTATAAATACATATACCGAATAATCTCCCAGTGGTTCTATTATTACATGTTTCAATCAAGTTTAAATCACATTTTGGATAACTTGCTAAAATTCCTCAAGATGACAAATCGTTTGTAAGCACACGATCACAACTACAAACTGATTCAAGTAATGAGTATTGCAATCGGTTCACTATTATAGAAAAAAGGACTGGATTTTACAATCATTGATATAAATCTGATAGTAAATATTCATTGCATATGAAGCATGGACATGAACGACATTTGTATTATAGCAAGGTCCACCCTGACGAATTGAAGCACAATCTGCACCATCCAACCCACAAGAAAAATCGAAAGACCCTTGAAAAAAAAATGGATTAGAACAGCGCGGACATTTGCTCATTCTCCACAGAAAAGGATTTTGAAGAGCGCGGACATACCCGGCGGAGTCGAAGATCGCGGACGTGACAGCAAACAACGCGGCCAGGAGGAATAGAGCACCAGCGCGGCCAGGAGGAACAGAGCACCAGCGACAGGGACAACAAAAATCGCGCGAACAATGAAAACGGTAAACGTACAAACTTCGCGGGCGATTTATTTATAGAAAATAGTTCGGCCGAACTATTTTAAAAGTAAAAGTTCGGCCGAACTTCTATTGCCGGTTTTCCAATCTCCGGCAAAAATTCTGTTTTCCCGCGCCATCACTGTGCCGTCAATCTAAACGGAATCACGAGTTCGGCTGAACTTTATAAAATGTTCGGCCAAACTATTGCCGAAAAAAAATTTCGGCCCCCGATTCTCACAAAAGTGTAACCCAGCTTCACGTTTCCGCCCTTAAATATTAGTTTTCAGGCGGATAAACCAAAGAAGGTGGTTGTGGTGCGTTCGTAAGTTTCCAAATTAGGAGGAGATGGGTTGAGGGATCAAATCTCGCCCTTCCCTTTTTTTACAATGAGTAGGTTGGAGTTTTTTATGGTGGGCGAGTGGGTCTGCTCAACACGGCCCGACCTGGCCCAACCCTGGAATGTTTCATTATAGAGTGGGCTTCGTTGTGTTTATATGGAGTATGGAGTTGGGAGGGGGCGGAGGTCATGACTCGTCCCATTTTAATTTTAACATTATGGTTATACATGTGGTGCGGGGTCTGCGGGGATCACGACCCATCAGACCATTTATATATATATATTTTAAATGAGGATATGGGGTGGCGGGTTGGTGGCCCGCCACCTCCCTTTTTTTATATGTTTTGGTTTTAATTAAAAAAACTATTCATTTTTTAACTTCTCGATTTTTTACCGACGGAGTCAAATTAATGATCCCGCAAATTCGCTAGTAATTTGGCTGGAAATGGTCGGAATTCGGTGGCCGAATTCTATAAAATTGTGTCCTCCTTAACCTGTCAAGTCATCCAGTCAACCTTAGAACTTTGACTAGCTCTAACTTTTGCATATGAACTCGATTTGATGAACTGTTCACACTTTTGCGATCAGGATGACGAGATATTCAACCTAAAACTGAGTTTTCCACGTTTCTGTCACTTTTATTTTTGAGCTTTCATAAGCCCTCTTTGTCATGTGTGTGTCTCTGGAGCCACCTGGATCATTCCTCCCCGTTGGGGAGATTTTGGTCCTCCAAAAGCATTAACAATAATCTGCAACTGCTATATACAATGTCTGCACCACAAGTGTCTTGAAAAGGTCACCCTTCCATCTCCTTCACCTTTGGTCTTCGGAGCCTTAAGCGATGAGCCGACACCTACATCCTCTGCAAACCTGTAGTACAATCTCCTGCAAATTACATGCTCCAATTGACCAACTATGACCCAAACATTTCCATACTTGCCACAAGTTTACATACTCGGTGGTCAAGTTTACATCAAATGGAAATCACACCCCAGCTATCATTACAGGGCCAAAAACATCATTGCCAAAAACATCATTGTCACATTTCGAAGTGATGGAAAACACGTCATCACTTTTACATAAAATAAATGCATCACAAAACAAGACCAAAATATCATGGTTTCTTAACAAGTGATGGAAAAACACATCATCACTTTTAGTTAAAAATGCAACATATGATTTACAAACACGACCATGACACACTAAAAAAACCATTTCTTACTCAACAAAGTGAACCACAATGAATGTAGTGGATTTTCTTGTTGAAAATTTTCAGACTGGTTTCTGCATGGGCGCTTTGTCCTTAAGACGTTGCTCTAGATGGAGTTTCCAACATGTGGCTCTTTGATGGCCACTTTGGTCACAATAACTGCAATGAGTCTTCTTCCTCTATACTTGCTTAACCAATTTATTTTCCTGTTGTGGAGAATTATTTTCACACCTCATCCTCCTTTGTGTTGCCATTCTTTTCCAACACTCAGCAATGACATGGTTATGTAAACCAAAAAAATGACAAGTTTTCTTATGCCATGATTTACGTTCATGATTAGCAACATTCTTATAATCAAAATGAACTTGTGAATATCGAGACTTGTTATACCTTTCCTGGTGGTCTCTGGTGCGATCATGGTGATGAGAGCTTGCCTCAGCTCTTTCACTGCAACATGTACTTCCATGGGATGGTGGTGAATTGTTCCCGTCAATTCTCTTCCTTGGTGAGTTCAACAATGTCGTGGGAGCTTCTGACACCTTTGAGCATTCTCCTTCAGTGTATCCCAAATCTGGTGTAGTGAGGTCTTTGCACAACCTCCAATGGTTGAGTTATGCCTTGGCCATGAATGCCAAGTCCTCCTCCTTTGTATGCCATCCTAGTAAGGAGTCTCATGTCGGTTCCTGTAATGGGTATCTCCACACTTCCAACAAATTTGATATCATATGAAGATGAAACTGAAGAGAAATCAACATTGTTTACCTTAGTTGTCGATTTTGAAACATGTAAAGAGGGCTTTTCTAAGCCTTCGTTACGCTTCACTTCCTCCAAGGTGTCTGTCGTGGCTTGTAGCTGAAGTTGCAATCACTGCTTCTCCTCCTTCTCTTCCTGTAGGAGTGCCTTCAATGCCTCATGATCTTCTTGACAAATTTTTTCGTTGTGCTTCAATTCTTCCAATGCCTCTGTCATATCTTGCAACTGAAGCTGCAATCAATGTTTGTCCTCTTTCTCCTCTTGTAGAAGCGTTTTCAACACACCATTATCTATTTCTTGTTTCTCATAATCTTAATACAACATGTCCGCTTTCTCGGACACCCTGAGCATGGCCTCGTACATGCCTTTGACATCCTCCATTGTTGCATGTTCAATGGTTCACGCTTGTGGTTCACATTAACAAGAATACCGCTCTGATACCACTTGATCCGGGTAAATTTCTAATACCCTTTTAACCAAGACCTTTTGCTTCGACTGATTTGTTAAAATTACAATTTATCAAAAGCATTAATGAAAACATGCAAATATAATCAAGAGGAACACATGTCAACAATCACACAACAAAAACGCAAGACGTTTAATAACGGAGTTCATCCAGTGTGGACTACGTCTCTGGGCCTCGGTGTCTCGATGGTGTTGGCCACCTCATTTGGTGTTGTAACTGGTGTTAATGTACATGAATGGTGTTGATTTTTCATACAAGGAAAAGCCCTCAACATGAGTGGCAAAGTCTCTCCACAAGACATTCCGTTACAAGGAACTTTCACTCATCACAAACCTCCTATCAGCATGACAACTTCACACATGGTGACAAAGAGTATCTCGCCATCAAGGAAATAAAGAGATCTCACAACATAAATCACCATCCATGATAAATAAATATCACATCAATACACCTAAATATTTCGCATCATACATCAGCAGGAATCAACAACAACAAATAAACATAAAGATTATGCATGATACATCAAGCAATAATCGGCATGACATAAAGAATCATACAACAATAATCAATGAAGTACATGGAAACGACACTTCTTATACCTCAAATATAATGTTGGCTGAAGAATAGGCTGCTCAATCGCTGGATCCGAATGCACCATCGCAAACGTGTCATCGAATGGAAAGAAATCGACTGTCCACATGTTGAAATCTGACACCGTCATCCCATGCTAGAATATGACCACAAAATCGAGAGCTCTATTACAGAAACTGACACCACCATCAAGTTCATGTCGTCAAGAGGTGTAAAATTCATATAAAATTTGTCCAATTTGGACACTGGGAAAACTTCGCCCCTATGGAAATGAGGCTCAATCATGGTTCCACTGGTTCTACATTTGGCTCATGGTTCCGCTTGTAAATAAATGATTTGTCTCAAACTGCGCGCTCCTCCTCTGCTTGGGCACATCTAATGAACTGGGTTTAAATATTAATTTTCGGGCGGATAAACCAAAAAAGGTGGCTGTGGTGCATTGGTAAGTTTCCAAATTAGGAGGAGAGGGGTCGGGGGATCAAATCCTGCCCCTCCCTTTTTTTACACTGAGTAGGTTGGAGTTTGTTACGGTGGGTAGACAGGTCCACTCCACGAGGCCTGACTCGACCCGACCCCGACATGTTTCATTATAGAGCGGGCTCCATTGTGTTTATATGGAGTATGGAGTTGGGAGGGGGCGGGGGTCATGACCCGTCCCCTTTTAATTTTAACATTGCGGTTATACATGTGGTGTGGGGTCCGCAGGGTTCAAGGCCCATCGGACCATTTATATATTATTTGTTTTTTTTTAACAAATGCAGAGATGGGGTAGTGGGGTTGGTGGCCCACCACCTCCCTTTTTTATATTTTTTGGTTTTAATTAAACAAAATATTCATTTTTAAACTTCTCGATTTTTTACCAAAGGAGTCAAATTAACAATCCCACAAATTCACTCAGAATTCGCTCGGAGCTGGCCGAAATCTGGTGGCCAGATTTCTGCGAAATTGTGTCCTCCTAAACCTGTCAAGTCATATAGTCAACCTTAGAACTTTGACCAGCTCTAACTTTCACATACAAACTCGGTTTAACGAACCGTTCGTACCATTGCGATCAGGACGATGATATATTCAACTTGAAATTGAGTTTACCACGTTTCCGTCACTCTGATTTTTGAGCTTTCATAAGCCCTCTATCTTGTGTGTGTCTCTGGAGCCACCTGGATTAGAGGTTGGGGTGGAAGTTTATATAAGGGTATATGTTTGTGGATCACAAGCTTAGGATGGGGTTTAAATAAAGGTTTAGGTTCGAATATCTTAGGCTTGGGGAATGGTTTCAACTTTAAAATGTAAGGGAGAGGAGGAGATTAAGAGAATAGGTTTAATGAAATGAGGGTTAAGTGGGTGTTTGGGCTTTAAAAACTTGATAACAAGTATTAATGAATCTATTTTCACATGGACTTTGGAGAAATTGATCAATAATTTGAAGTTGGGGTTCAAAGTGGAAGGATGGACATCTAATCTCTATAGGTTATTTAAACAATTAAGTAGGAATGGATTTAGTATAAAATAACTAATTGCAACAAACATAAAGTGTTATATATTGAAGATTTCAATTGAGAAAGATTCACTCATACAATATATGAACCTTTGAAAATTTTTCCTATTGTCATCCAACACAATTAGAAGCTCAATAATGGAAATAATGGATATTAAAGTTAAAAATTGTCACAATGTGAATAGATCTTTAGCTGTAAATCTTTATTTTTCCTCAATCTCTCCAAATAAATTGATGCTAAAAATAGTATTCATGTAACAACACCCAAACACATTCATAAGCCATATGAGATGATAAATGGGAATACTATCTAGTACTTAAAGCCCATTAAGGTATTCTACTTCCCTTATCATTTTTTCCATGAAGAGAAATTGTATAAAAAAATAAGACTTGAAGGTTTTGCATAAAACAAAGATCCTAAGGTTTCCCTCTTTTACTTGATGCTTATTTTCCATTTATAATATATTTAGTTTTCTTTATATTTTGTAAAAAAATATAAATGTATACAAAATAAACTACAACATCAACCATAAAAACTAACTAAACTCTAAACTTAAAAGTAAAGTAATAATCACATTATGATGTTGTTAATGTTCCCATATGTCTTGTCACGTTTATAATATTGAACAATATTGATTAGATTGAAGAGGACATAAGTGAATCAAAATATTAAAGTGAAACTAGATTCAAAACCCCAAATGACTTTAATAATAAAAAATAAATAAGAAATTTACAATTAAAATATAAATATAAATGATAAATGGATGTAAAATCAATTAATAAAAAACAATATGACTTGGGCTCCAAATTTTAATTTGAAAGAGAGTCCTTATATTATATTCAAGGAGTGTTAAATGTTAAGAATGCTTATGGAAGCGATCTGAATGTTTCAAAGACGGAAACAAAAACTAAAATTTTGTATCATTCAATCAAAAGAAATTATTTAAGCAATTATAGGCATACTCGGTATCAATTAATTGATTGCGCCAACTAAAAATGAAAATATCCTATTTTTGGAAGAGGAATATTTCATCCATACAATATATAAACCAATGAAAAGTACTATTACCATCGTTTATCATCTATCACCATTAGAAACTAAAAATGCAGAATATATATATATATATATTAAAAATTTGTCACAATATTATAAATCTTCAACCTAACTTGTTTTTAATTTATAAAATTTAATTACAATTTCACTTCTCATTGATTTTGTTATCACCAATTTAGACGCTTGTTATTAGAGAGAACCAAATCCACAAGTTTTAATGCTCAAACTTATGCTAACATAAGTCGGATATTATCTTGATGGGGATTAAGAGATAATAAAAAAATATTGAAATCAAAGCATTATGATAACATCTAGATACAAACTTATTAGTCCTTGTAGGGATTATAGTGATTGTTTGGAGTTTGACTGATTATTATTTGGGTTGACCCATCAATGCATTAAATGTTTTAACTAATGTTTTAGCAAAAATATCTTATCAAAAACTTTTTTTATCTAAAACATAAGTTTATGTTTTGAAAAGTTTTTATCCAAAAGGCAAAAATGTATAATTTTCGATATCTTCAATAAACTTAGATAATAAATGTTCAATTTCATTGAAACTTGAATTAATTTGTGTTGTCAAAGTGCTTCATTAAGTTTCGTAATACATTTGAATTTCTCAAATTCTACATTTTTTTTTTATTTTTCTTAATACATTTAAATTTCTCAAATTCCAAAATCCACAGCTTTTTTTATTTATTTTTTGTATATACACCTGCTATCGCTTTTTTCTGCCACTGGTTTTCTACATCTACACCTCACATTGCTTTTGTATACCTCCAACAACTGCCGTAAACTTGCCACCGTTGTGACTATTGTCGACCATCATTTCTTGGTAAGTAATGTCCCTGAGTTGCTTGGAAAAGAATTTTGAAAATTATTGTTCTCATAATATGAAGAATGAATTCCAAAAGGAAGCTCAAATTCTTTTTGCTGAGTCTTGTACCACAGGCGCGCACACTCATGGAGATCGCATCACCAGATATGTATTCAACATTTTCCTGTTTATTTTTCATAAGGAACTCATTTTAAATTGCAATAAGGCATTAATTTTAAATTGCATTAAGCAAACATTTAATCCAACATTTTTCAAATTACAGATGTATAAATTTAGTACCTTGAAGAACATGAATGGATTTCTATCGAAGCTTCTTGATTGCAAGCATGTTTTTCGACTTTCTCTCCCTCCACAATTTGTTCATGTTCAACTGTGCCAACTGCAAAGACAACCTACACACTTGTGAAGGAGTTATTTTTTTCACTTTTGAAGCAATTGCTACCTCCATATAAATCTATCTACATTTCTATTGTTATTTATCTGAATTTGTTCATGTTCAACTGTCCGCAACCTGCACACTTGTGAGGGAGTTAAATTTTTTCACTTTTTAAGCAAATGTTACCTCCATGTAAATCTATCTACATTTCTATTATTATCTATATGTAAATATGCATTGCATTTTTAGAAACATAAAACTTTTAAATCTTTTATGATAGGGTTCTCAAGGTTAGGTTGCCTAAGGCCTGCAAACCATTTTCGTACTTTCATGACTCTGCGTCATGAAAAAATTAGCATATAATTGAAATTACCAATTGACAACCTAGAGACTTTTATAACAGTTTGAGGAGTTACAAAATATTACAGAGACTGAATGTTCAGATATTGATCATGACAGTAACAAAATATTACAGAGATTGAATGTTCATATATTGATCATGACAGTAAAATAAAAACAAGCAGTGCTCTACATAATCAATATAAATAAGATCTAAAATGTCAAGTCCTTTGGAAGGGTAATATCTTCGAAATTGGCTACAATTTTTTTCATGGGAAGATTTCTTTGAAAAAACAACCCTTAATTATGAACATAAAACTGTGAAAAGCATACCCTAAAACATTGATATGTCATCCTTTGTTTGCTCTTTCTGAATGAAAAAAGAATTCTTCTTACAATAATTATATGGTCATGCATTTTTAAAATAAATACACTAAAATAAGAAATTGGATGGAAGTATAGACCGAAGTAGTTACCACGGATATGTGGCCTTCACGGAGATACGGCTTTCACTCGAAATTCTTCTCAGCATCATTATCCATTCCATTCTAGTGAAGGCTAAGCTCACGCAGAAATTTCGTTTACTGCAATTTCTGCATTTTAATAGAATAATTTGTCTATCACATCTATTAATTGCATTTTAATAGAATAATTTGTTATTCACATCCATTAAAAAACACTGGAAGAAAGGATATTACCTGCACTCCTGGCAAGTTCCCATGTGCAAAATGCTCATTTTCAAGTTCCCCGTGGCATGAATTTTGACAGGGAGTTGAAAGTGTGGAGCAGTGCTTAAAATAAGTGGGTTACATGCACTTTTATATGCTTTTCCAACCAATTTTTTTTATTTATTCAACTATTTTATTTATTATTTAATTTTAATTAAGAAATGACACATAAAATTATGTAATCTAGTTAATAATAAAACTAAAACTGAAAACATAATCATGAATTATTAAAAAATTTAAATCTGGTAACTACACAAATTACACTGGTCTACTTCATCACACTGGTCTACTTCATCCTTTCTATCCTATGTAGCTTCTGGTGTTACTTGTCTCTTATTCTAGGTTCTCTAGGAAAAAATGATCATTACACTTGTCTACTTCATTGTTTCTATCCTCCTTAGCTTCAGGTTCTGCTTGTCTCTCATTCAGGCAAATGAGCAATATTGAGCTTGAGCATTGTGGCCTGATGAAGTTTGTCCAACAACATCTTTCCACTACAATTCAATTATTATTCAATATATATTTCTTTATCTTGGGCATAATTCACTGAGTTTAATAACCAACTATCTATACTTATTTACTTATTTATTTTAGGCATAATTCACTAAACCAAAATAAAACACTGGTGGTAAGATTATATCCCAAGTACCTACTTTAATTCTGTCCATACTTATAGTGGTGCTTCAAAGGGTAAAAATTTGCGTACACGCAGTTCAGTATCTCCGACCCTTATCTGCACTATGAGCAAGTTCCCATTTGCCAAATTTTCTTTTCTTCCCGTGCATGGAGTGTGTTAAGTGTTTGAAAGTGCAAATACCTAGATGACCGCTTCAGGAGAGTGGATCCCCATATATTCTAGTTCTTTTTATTTACTGTATCCTTTATATATATATATATATTTACTGTATCCTTTTTATCAAAAACTTTACCAAAAATATTTTATAGCTACCATTCACAGTATATAAATAGTCTGGATGGTCCTGGATCACGCCATCACAAAATAGCTATGGTCTGAATTCATTTTCAATTTCAATATTTCATCTTCATATTATATATTGATATACCATCAGACATACCCAATCTTCTTTATTCCGTGACCAAATACTTTTTGGGCAGGGACTTCTGCCACTGCTGTGGCTCTTGTTACCATAGTGGTTATGTATTAGTTTTTGGTAATTATGTATTAATGTGCAAATTATTAAATATAAAGTAGGTTTTATTTTAAGATTTTTTTTATGTAAATGTAAATGCAAGTTTACTTTGTGGTTATTAAGGAACATGTAAACCTTTTTAGTGGTTGTAGCTAATGATAATTTATTGTTCATATTGTTTTCATAGCTGAAATGGAAATGGAAAGGGAAAGGGAACTAACATTGACCATTATTATTTTGTGGTTAAATGTTAGTTTAAATACATAAAAAATCAATATTGTGTAGTATTGTAGAAATATATAGATTGTTTATCATGTTATAAGTAAATAATAAATTTATAAGTAATATGGATATATTTAAATATTTGGATTTGATATAGACATTGGTGAACCAAATATTAAAAAAATATATGTATTTAAAAAATATGCTACTTTAAAAAATAGTTTGTAATACATCTCATATATAACAATTACATTAAGGTCATATATAAATATATATTATATAATATATAATATACATAACAACTACATTAAAGTCATTCAATATGATGCTAAAGGAAGTGAAAAGGAAATCATGAGAGGATTATCAAAGAGATATAATAAATAATGTGAATGAAATAGGGTGAAAAGTTAATGATAATGAATATGACCACTATTTTGGTTAAGGAGAAGGAGGTTTGAAGGACTTGGGTTTTGGTGTTAGTTTGGGTAAGGGTTTAGGTTTGAAGAATTTGGGCTTTAGTGGTAGTTTGTATAATGATTTAGGTTTGAAAACTTTGGGTTTTGGTGGTAGTTTAGGTTTGAAGAACTTAGGATTTAGTGATAGCTTGGGTAAGGGTTTAGGTTTGAAGAATTTGGGCTTTCCTAATGATTTAGGCTTCAAGATGGGACAATGCTACATTCAAAGTTTTAGTTTATGTTGTAATTGAAACCACTTTAAGTATTTGGGGTTTGTTTATTTACTCAATCAAATAAAAAATTTATTTTAACATGTATATATTTCACCTTATCACCCAATTTTAACTGCATGTAGCTTAGAGAGTGCCCATTGAAGTGTGATTAGATCAGTGGCAAAAATGTCATATCATGGTTCCTTGAGTGTTTGACATTTATTGACTAGGGAGGTTTGAATTCACATCAAATCACTTTATCACACATCATCCAAAGAAGTATATCACCCATTGATACTGCTTATATTATGTGATTAGTGGGACCCTCACTAGGAACAAAGTGTCACTTCAAGCAATGGCATAGGTTTGATGCCTGGTAGATAATACATGTGGCTTATAGGTGGTGCAAAAGTATTGGTCCATGTGTCACGAATGTGGGAATAGAATTAGCATATAATAAAGTAGCGAAATTCAATTATAGTTTTCAAAATAATAAAGATTTATTTCCAATTAATGTTTTCCACATGTATCAATGGCTAGGGTAACTATTAAAAGGGAGGGTTTATTGTCCTGGTTATCTTTGATGCACTAAGCAATTTGTCTACTGAAAAAATCTTTGACAATTTATAGAGCTCACATAGGTGACTGCAACTCGTTATCAGGTAATATTTCAAGCCTCATCTTATTTCTTATTCAATCAAAATAAGGTTAAAGTGATGTATCCCAAAACTTCAAGTCCTTCGTGCGATTTTGATATTGAAGATTTTTTGTTAATAGATAGGGAGGCAGATCAAGTAGGTAATTTTGTAAAGGCCTTATTTCTAGGCATGCAAAAGTCACACCCATGTATCATCACCTTAGAAGAATTTATCTAGGTTGAGCGGGTTGTTGGTGTGACTTAGCCTACGTTTAATCTAGGAAAAAACTCATATTAATATTTTGCCATATTGAGCTAAAATAAAACTTAGAAAAGTAAATTATTTACTTTAATGAATAAGTTTTAATCTTAGTAGTTGATCTCAAGTGAGGCAAGATTTAATCCTAGTTGTCAATCACTTTGATATTAGGATTAGGGTTTTGGGTCAATGTAAAGTTATGAAAGCAAGGCTAAGGTGAGGAGAATACACACAAGAAAAACACAAAATTGAGATCGACATCTTAGTGAGTGTGTGATGGGTTCTAAAAAGTGCGGGGGGTCTGGAGATTCAAATCGATAGAGAGCAAATATAACAGAAGATTGAAATCAACATCTTGGTGAGTGTGTGATGGATTCAAGAAAGTGCGGGGGATGTGGAGATCCAGATCGAGAGAGAGCAAATATGTTGGATCAGATCTCTCATATTGTAAACTATAATTTCTCAATTGGGACATTAAACTATAATTTCTCAGTTGGGACATTATACGAGACGAGAGCCCAAGTAAATTTTGAGTTTTTATTAATGATGAACAAATTTGTTTGCCATAAATTTATTTGTGATCATATGATTCATATAATAATTTGTTTCCATTGAATTTTACGTGTAAAGGACTTAGCCATATATTTATTTAATAAATAATTATTTGAAATTAAAAATTAAGTGTTGGATTGAGATAAATTCTAACATGGTATCAAAACTTCAACTCTAAATCAATTTCAAATTTACAAGTTCCTAGTTCGTACTAGATAGTCGAAGAAAGGAAGATAAAAAAAATTCTTGTAATCAAAGAAAGGGTATTTTTTTTAAATAAAAACTTAAAAAGGAGGACAGATTCGCGGGGCCATGGCCATGAACGACAAGCCTAAGCCCACCAGTCGTCGAGGTTGCGGTTGTCAGGGCAGTTGGAAGCCATTAGGCTAGCCATCCAACTGATGGCACAGCCGCGAGCAGACCAGCGTGACAGAACAACCAAATGGGCAAGGCAAAGCTCATCTGGTGGTGTCGAGCACAGACAAGCAAAGGCATGGGTCGTGGACACAGTTGTAGCAGGAGGAAAACCATCCCAATGTTCTGCACACTAGGCCAAGTGGGTGATAAGAGGGCATTTGAGGGCATTTGAAATGGTATAAATCTCACGCAGGGGGGCACTTTCAGATAAAATTACCAACAGGAGAGAGTATTCATGATTAGAATAGTTTCCCTCGCAAGTTGAGCAAGCATAGGTAGTCGGGGTTAGCGGCTGAGAGACAAACAAGCTAGTTGCACCCAGCTGCCAAGCATAGAGGATCTAACCATATGCAAATGGATAAGAAAGATGGATATGGCATCCATCAAGTCGACCAGCCACAGGGGCCTAAGACAAAACAGGAAAGACAACGTGGCAACCACCAAATATAAATAGTGATAGCCAGGTTGTGGTTTCATCAGGTAAGGAGGCCTACAAGAGCATTCACAAAATATAGATTTCACGTCGGTGAGGGCGTGACACAGGAGAATACAAGAGACAGGGAAGTGCAGGGTGGCAACAGTGAAGGGTCGCACTATTATCGAGAGCTAGGAAGGGCCAAGTAGGGCTCTAGCCGATGTAAGCCAAGAAGTGATTGGGACGCCAATCGATAACCAATGCAATGGCTTGTGGAGGTGTGCCATGGGGTACAGTGACAGGAAGTTGTTGTAGTAGCAGTTTTTGGCAATGCTAGGCCACAAGGACACTCAACTCGTAGGAAATCGAAGAGAGGACTGTAGATAGGATTGCGTAGCCATTAGAATTGGGTTATGGCTAGTAAAAATTAGAGAATATAGTCATATGATAAGGATGAGGCCACCCTTCTGCAGTATTTCAAAGATGGGCTCATAGTGCTATATGATTTCTGGAGCTAGCACCACATATGAAGTAAAGGGGTTGGATGTGTTAGATACTCTTCAGCAGTATTTCAAAGATGGGCTCATAGTGATATATGATTTCTGGAGTTAGCACCACAAAGTAAAGGGGTTGGATGTGTTAGATTTGGAAGTAAAAGTGACATGGATGTTATTTTTTTTCAGGGTTGATGGTACATGGGCTTTCAGTATTATCATTGGAGGGTTATATATATATATATATATTGGTGGACATATGATTCTATATTCACAGAGAGTGACCTTGGATATAGCAGTAGTGTTGCATCAGACTGGGCAGACAAACAGGTTGTTGAGATAACTTGTGGATGTATTTGAGAGGATTTTGGATACAAGATCAGTGTCAATTACTAAGAGAGGAAAAGTGACTTGGAAGAGTGATTCTTCTAGTACTTCCAGGAGACTCAGCTAATATGATATGACATTGATAGATTTTCAAGAGTGTGATAGTACTTCTCGGAGCATGGATGGTTGTGACAAGTTCTTAGCTAAGGTTTTAGGGTAGGTAGTTGGACACGCTTCAGGGTCGGAGGGAGTAGCTACAAGTACTAATGTGGCTTGGAACAGATCCAAGTGTCGTAGTCTAAAACACTCACAGAATAAACAAAAAATTCCAGTAAGATTTTGAAAAAATCTGGCAAAGATTTTTGAAAATCTGGGTTACAGTAGTTAAACTTCAATATTTTGGGTGCCCTACGGGTTTTTTATAGAGTTCAATCCATTTCCACCATCAAAAATGCAATTCAAACACTCCAACTACCTAATTTTTTGAAGAAAAAATATACCAGATTTCGGCAAAAAATTGTCGTCTAGGCTATTTTGTTGCGTCAGTAGACAACTCTGATCCAAATGGAGGAGGTTCTTCCAAAATTACCTCACTTGTTAAGAGAGAGCGTTGAAGTTTGTAGCTTAGGAAAGTATTTGTGTGTAGTCTTGTGTCTAATATTAAGATTTTTGTCCAATATTATTTTTTGAATCAATTCAAACACCCTATTCCTTGATAGATTATCTTTAACTTCTTCACATTACTCTATCCATACATTCCTACAATCAAAGATAATTTTATAGGTAAGACTTTATTGCATCACATTATTCACCACTCTAAAAAAATTATAACTATATTAAATGTCAAATATTAATAGAATTCATTTAAGTACAAAGTTATATTAAAAGGTTTAAATGCTCACCTTTAACTTTTTTCTCAAATTTTCCAAATTAAAACCTCCCCTTAATTATTTTGTATATTTATCATCCCATATAAAAAAACACACCAATATTTAATTTTGGTAAATACTCACTAACATACACCATAAACCAATAAACCATAACATACACCATGAACCAATAAACCATATAACCTTCAACCCTTAACCCGTGAACTATTGTCTATCAAAAGTCTTGAATGTCTTAAAATTCCTCTCCACCAACCACATTGATCGTATGAACATGTCCACATATTTCAATATCATCAATCAAGTGGATGAGACAATAGTCTTATGCATTGAATAAATTCAAAGATATGTGCCTTTGCATTTCACACATTAGATAAGAAATTGTTTTTTTCCAACACTATGAAAACCACATAATGTAACAACAAAGCATGTTTGAATAAAATGGTGTGTATACTAAGGAAAATCATATAATGGTTTTTATTTCAACTAAATACCTAAGTATGAAATTTTAATTATAACTTCTTACTCATGTTAGGTACTCGTATCTAGTATACATATGATTTGCTTTATGTTGTGGTTAAGGTTGTTCATGAGTGATAAGGTATAACAAAGTAAAACACATCATTATAAATTATTTTTTTAATTAAAAAATTAACTAAATTTAAATTATAATAATAATAATTTAGAGCATAATTACTATAAAAGGATAAACATTCATAAAGGTATGTTAATACTGGAATTTTTCTTATTGATATTATTATTTTTTGTTAATATGTTTTAAATGTTTCTAACCAAAAAAATGGGAAGCTTAATGTTCATTACAAAATACTTCATTGTGTCATTATATTTTTTTTCTAATAACTATTGAATAATTGTTGGCTATCAACCACTAGAATATTAATTCAAGTGTCACATCACATTAGATTCCTCAATGTCACTTTTAACTTTGGAAATTTGATATTTGTTATTCCTTTCATCCAACATTCTCCATATATGTTATGTGACATTCTTCTCAATATGCATTGTGTCAAATAAACAAGAGTTATTGGAAGATGCTCATAGTATAGGAGTTAATTGAATAGTGTGAAATACTACTTCATACTTCAAGAAAGCTCCTTGTCTTCAAGAAAGCTCCTTGTGCCACTCTATTGATAACATAAAATGAATCATGTTTGTTAGTAAAAAACCAATGCAAAAGTAATCATTAACAAGTTACATAAATAAATGTAATTGAAACCAATTGCTTACCATGGAGACTTCAATCATAATCATCCTTCCACCATTGAGGTGTCATTCTTTGTGGCTTTCTTGTATTCTCTTTGTCATCATTAAAAATATTTTTTTTAGTTTTTTTGGTAGCTATGGTTTTTTAAGCAAGAATTGTCTGTTATCATCATAGACCTCCTTTCCTAAACAAATCGATCATTGAGATGCAATTTTTGGACCACATATTGGACATTTGCATTTACCCTTTGTTTAAATCCCTGCAAGGCATACAATTGGGTTCTTAGTAAACTATAAAATAATTAGTAAAATTTCAAATAATAATAGATGAGTTAATGTTCAAGTGCACTTATGTAACATAGAAATTCAATAGCTTTGATGCGTCATGAATCATCCATATAAATATTCCATGGACTTGATATTGTTTTTTCTCCATTAATCTAGATATGTTGTACATGGTGATACTAGCCATCCTAGCCTATAAATTTTCAAGTTTGTTGACAAGAGGGTCAATATACACATATTATCTCGAACTTGATATTTATTTACTTATTTCAAAATAAATATATTGAATACCTTGTACTTATCTCATAATATGCAATGCACAATAAAAATCGAATGATATGTTGTAAATATTTGGAATATAAATATCTATAACTATTAGTGATGACATCCAAGGAGTGATGCAAGAGCATCTACAAGCCAAGATCATTTTTGGCCTCTTCGTTCAAAACTCATTTACTTAGGGAGTTGGTCCCCTAATTTGTTTATCGAGGGAAGTTGGGTTCCCTAAGTCATTTAATTTGTAATATTTTATCATAGTCTTGAAAGAATCTAAATTGTTAGGAAGTTATATGAGCTTTGTTTGATTTTTATTCAAAAGGGGATGAATTAGATAAATTAAGGATTTGTTAGACAATGTAGGGACAAATAGAGTTTATTGAATTGTATGAGAAATCTATGGACGATAGAGAGAGACAAAGAGAAGAGAGAGATGAAAGGCAGAGAGGAGAGAGACATGCAAACAGAGCCGAAATCAATCTTGTAATACCTTGTTAATAATACCATATGTGTGTGCATGCATTTCCATACGTTTGAATGAACTTATTTTGATTTAATTTAGATGAGCTTGCAACATATAATCGAGGCTTTTCCAAGTTAACCAAGTCGAGAAAAGTAGCGAAGTTTGAGTCCAAAGGCAAATGCTCAGCAAAACACTTAACCAAACTTTGATTTTCCCAGCCTTTTGTGACTTCATAGTAAGATATGTCTTCCCATTAACCTTTATATTTATCGACCATCAATCGGGCTATTGGAGATTGTTTAAACATTGGCAATCAAACCTTGGAGTGTCAATCCAACAATCTTTAGGTGGTCATGCCAATTGACAAAAAAATTCCTCTCTACATTTCTCATTTAGGCCGCCATCATAGATCGAGGATAGCACGAACACTAGTAAAAAACATTTTCCAAACTAGTATGATAAGTATGGAGCGCTTCCAATTCTCAATAGACATAAAACTTTATGTCTATTATAGTTTCTTCTACCACCATCACCCTATTAGGAAAGTGCCAAAGGTTGAGGAGTAGCAACAAGTGCAAGGTGGTCCCATCAATTAAAAAATTTCAGCAGGAATAAATCCTTTCACAATAGTTATTTTCAATCACTATCACCATCCAAGTGTGGAAGTGTTGAATTTTTTCAAGTGTCAATGAGCGTTATTAGGTTCTATCAACAAATAGACCTGATAAACAAAATCTTTCATGATATTTGAAGTTCTAGTTACTGACATCACTGGAGTCGACTTGTTCACCGTCTTCAGTTAAAAAAATAGGAGAATTGGAGGTTGCAAGAGCCCAACAGTCTAGTTCCTTTTATTTTTGGGCCTTGGTTACGATGTTGGTCCTATGGACCATTTCTATTAGCACCCAGGTGCTAGTGAATTTAGGGGCAAGTGAGACTTTCATCATCATACTGGTATCAAATCAAGACTAAAAAAAATGTAAGATCAATAAAGAGTAACTTGAAGAGTAGGTCTAGGGAGGGCTTTAGTAAATGTAGCTTTAAAACAGAGGTAAGACATCTTCAAGAAATAATGGTAGCCATGGGGACTACATAGAGGAGAGGAGCTAACACAAGAGATGCCAGTGAAGTAGAGGAAGAATATTTTAGTAAGGAAGAAGTAAAATAATCAACAAAGATAAAATGTTGAAAAGGATATCCAAGATGACTACCATGCCAAATATAAAGGTACCAATATATAAAGGCAACCTAAATGTTGATGATTTGATGGATTGAATCAATGCTTTAGATAAGTTTTTTATTATGATATTGTTGATGAATATAAGAGAGTAAAGTATACACTGACCAAATTAAAAGGCCATGTAGCCCTATGATGGGATGAATTACAAGCATAATGAAAGAGGAAAGGAAAGCACATAATCAAATATTGTGACTGAATGGTGGCAAAGTTTAAAGGTAAATTCCTACCCAAATATTACAAGCTAAATATTTTTAAACAATTGTAGAACCTTATACAAAAGTCTATTTCAATCAAATATTACATTAAGGATTTTTACAAATTGAACATTAGATCTTTTTATGTAGAGGATGTTGAGAAATTTGAAAGATACATTAATGGTTTTAGATTTGAGATCTAGGATGATATTGGCATATTTTCCTTAATAATAGTTGAATATGAATAAAAGTTTTACATAAAGGTAGAAGAGAATATTTCTAGGAAGCAGATTCAAAGAAGTAGAGGAAAAATTCTAGTGCAAGAGGCAAAGGACAAGCAAGAAATAGAGGTAGATTTCAATCTCCAAGAGAATAGAGTGGAAGTTCTAGTGAAATTTCACCAAGAGGAGGTGATTCAAGAGGAAGGAGATCAGTTTCTAGAGGTAGAGGTTGAGATATGTATTATCATCCCAAATGTTATAGATGTGTAAAATTAGGACATGTGTCTTAGGAATGTCCTAAAAATGCACCAAAAATTCAAATAGGTTCCCATGTCACGGAAGCAGAGGAAGAGTGTGTAAATTAAACTACAATTGAAGAAGTTCCTGAAGTAAGGGAGTATATGTTGATGAAATGATTGTTGACCAAGTGAGAGAAGGAATTTGAATAACCATCTTAGAGGAAAAGTTTATTCGAGACTATGTGAAAATCTAAAGGTAAGTGCTCTAAGGTTGTAATTGATAGTGGTAGAATAGACAATTTAGTTTCCACTGAAATAATAGAGAAGCTAGATTTGAAAAGGACAACACACCCAAGTCCTTAAAAGGTATCATGGTTGCAAAAAGGCCATCAATTTATAGTTAATGAACAATGCACAATAGATTTCAATTTGGGGGATATAAAGATGAGATTGTATGTGATGTGGTGCCAATGGATGTTTACCATGTTTTATTGGGAAGTCCAAGGAAATATGATAGGAAATTTGCCAATTATGGTAGAATAAATATATATACTCTTGAGAAAGATGAAGGATCCAAAGATGAAGTTGATCCAAGTGTATTTTTTTATGAGCGGGAAAGAACTACTACAAGAGGTTAAGAAAAAAAAGGTACATTTTTCTTTAATTGGGAAGCCTCATGTCATATTTATAAGCACAAATCTAAATGATTTACCTGAAGAAATTAGAAGTATGTTGGATGAGTTCACTAATATAATTTTTGATGACTTACCAGATATTTTGTCTCCTATTAGAAGTTTTAGCCATCACATAGACTCAATTCCAAGATCAAGTCTTCTAAACAAAATAGCATATAGGATGACTCCACAGTAAAATGAGGAAGTAAAGAGGAAAGTTAGAAACTTATTAGAGAAAGGTATTATCAAAGAAATTTTGACTCCCTTTCATGTACCAAACATGTCTAGTTTAAACAAGGATGGTGGATGGAGGATGTGCACTAATTCAAGGGCCATCAACAAGATAGCGATCAAGAATGGATTTCCACTTCCTCAAATTGATGGCTTAATTGATTGTATGAGTCATGTTAAATATTTTTATAAAATTGATATAAAAAGTGGATACCACCATATTAGAATTAGAGAAGGGGATAGTGGAAGATAACCTTCAAAATAAATCATGGACTATATTAATGGTTAGTGATTCCTTTTGGTCTAATTAATTCCCCTAGTACTTTTATGAGGCTGATGAATGAATTTTTTGAGCTGACTGGAAAATGTGTTATTTTGTATCTAGATGGTATTTTTGTGTACAATTAGACAAAGGAATAACACTTCAGGCATCTTAGGTTTGTTTTGAGTACCCTAGAGCAAGATAAATTGTTGATAAATCTAAAGATTGTAGCTTCATGAAGAAAGAGTTGGTATATTTTGGCTTTGTGATTTTTGAGGATGGGTTGAATATGGACTAGGAAAAAGTGAAGGAAAATATTAATTGGCCTTTCCAAGGAATATTTTGATGTAATAAGCTCCCATGGCCTTGCAACATCTGCAGAAAATGTATTAAAAACTTTAGTAATATTTGTGCTCTCATTGTAGAAACTATTAAGGGAAGTAAATAACCTTTTTGATGGACTATAGCAGTTGATAGAATTTTTAATTTTTTTAAGAAAAAAATCACTGAGCCACCATTCTTATCCCTACGAGGTTTCAGTAAATCTTTTCAGGTTGGAGCATATGCAAGTGGAGTTTCCATTGGAGTTGTTTTAAGTCAAGAAGGAAAGCAAGTTGCTTACTTCAGTGAAAAATTAAATGAAATAAAACAAAATTATTATTTTTATGACAAAATTTTATGTTATTGTTCAAGATTTTTAAAATTGGAGGAATTAACTCATGCCCAAAGAGTTTATTTTATTTACTAATAATCATGATTTGTAATGCATAAACATCTAACCAAAGTTGAATCAAAGACATGCCAAATGGGTGGAATTTCTACAAAACTTTAATTTTGTAATTAAACATTCTAGTGGGTCATCAAATAAAGTAGTTGATGATTTAAGTAGAATTAACTTAATTCTACGGGAGTTTCAAATCAGAATCCTGGGATTCGATGAACTCAAGGAAATGTACAAGAGTGATGCAGACTTCAGAGAAGCATATGTAGCCTATGAAAACCCAGTTAACATGAATACAACTCAATAGTAAATGTATCGATTCAGGGAGGTTTGTTGTTAAAGGAAAGTAAGCTTTGCATACCCAGATGTTCCATGAGGGACAACTTAATAAAGGAGAAGCACAGTGGAGGATTATCATGACACTTTAGAGCTGATAAAACCTTTTCTGCATTAAATTCTTCTTAATTTTAGCCAGGTATGCAAGATGATGTAAATTTTTTTTCGAAAGATGCAGAGTATGTCAGCAGACAAAAGGGAGAATCCAAAACATAGGATTGTACCTACCACTTCCAATCCCTAGTAGACATAGGGATTTTGTTAGCATGGATTTGATTTTGGGATTACCTCAAACACGTAGAGGTAATGATTCTATTTTTGTTATTGTGGATAGGTTTTCTAATATGGCACAATTTATTATTTGTACAAGAACTATTGATGAAACCAATGTTTCAAATGTATTTTTTAAAGAAATTGTAGGATTGCATGGTTTCCTAGAAGCATTGTATCAAATACAGATATGAGATTTGTAGGCCATTTTTGGAAAAAATTGTGGAATAAACTACACACTAATTTGAAACTTAGTTCATCTTATCACCCACAAACATATGGTTAGAGAGAAGTGATGATTATAAGTTTAGAAAACATTTTGAGGAGTCTGGTGAATGAACATCCCAAATAGTGGGATCATATAGTTGCTTAAGTTGAGTTTTCTTACAATGACACCTAACAGAAGTACAAAAGTGAGTCCATTCCAGATATTGTATGGAATTCATCCTAAGGGAGTGTATGAACTAAGAAATTTTGGAAATCAAGAGCTCAAGAGTGCAGATGGTGAATACTTTGCAACAAGTATGCAAGAGTTGTAGGAAAGAGTCAAGCAAAAATTGCATGAGAATAAAAGAAAATACTAACAGAGAAAATACATGAAAATATGACAACTATAATTTGAAGTTGGTGACTCTTTAATGGAATACTTGAGAAAGCAAATATTTCCTACAGGGACTTAAAACAAGCTTAAGCTGCAGAAACTTGGTCTGTGTAAAATTTTGAGGAAATTTTCTTCCAATGTTGATGAATTGGAACTCCACAAGGACATTGGAATATCATCAATTTCCAATGTAGCATAGTTGTACCCCTTTAAGGAATCATATAGTGTTATATCAAATGCACCTGTAAGTGATGAAGATCATACCATCAAGTGGAAGAATCAATTGCCCAAAGCAGGTCAAAAATAAATTGAAGTAATATTGAGTTAGAAAGTAGTCAAGAAAACTAGAGTTAAAGAGTATCTTCAATATCTAGTCAAATGGAAACAACAACTAATACAAGATGCTTCATGGAATGGCTATAGTAAAAGTCAAGGTTTGAGGGCTTTCCTGAATGCTAGCAAAGGCCTGAAACCGAAAATAGATAAATATGATTTTGTTGGTAGAGTTCATCTGCCTTTTATACAAGGTACTACTGACAAGATCACTCGGATTCTAAGGAAGCATAAGATATCTTCCTCTTTTAAACCGTTGAACACCATTCACAGTTCCCTGCAATATGTTAAAGTCCTATTGGACCTCAGAAGCGTGAAAGGTGTTTATTTGATCCCATGCTCCTATGGGATCCCCTACATTGGAGAAATGGGTTGTTCTATTAATAAAAGGATTCAAGAGAATCTTGTTGATATTAGACATTGTAGAACTAGGTCCTCAGCTCTGGCTAAGCATGTGGAGAAGACTAAGTGTCACATTTGTGTGGAAGGTTCCAAAGTCATTGCTAGGGTTGAGCATTTCCATCACCGCAAATTTAGGGAAGCGGTTGAGATTGAGAAAAGGTATCGTACATTGAATAGGAATGATGGATGGAAAATTAGCAGTTGTTGGATCCCGTCTCTATGCTCTAAATAGGAATCTTTTTTCCTTTGTTTTTCCTTTTCTTTGGGTTTATTTTATATATATATATATATATATATATATATATATATATATATATATATATATATATATATATATATATATATATATTATTAGGGTCATTTATTGTTATAATATACCACGTTGGTTTCTTTTTTTATGTTTCTCCATTTACATTATTTAATTTATAATCATATTGTTAACTCTATTCTAATAGGTTGATTTTTGGTGGTTTAATTTGTTGAATATTCTCTATTTGTTTTTTACTTTTATTTCTGTTTATTATTATTTTGTTTAATTATTCTTCAATTTATTTGCTTTGACAGTTGGATTTGTTTTAGTTTTATAATTTATCATTTTTATTTTTATCCTTTAACTCTATTTTATTAGATTTAATTTGACTAATTATTTATTAATTGTTGACTTTGTCTTGATTTATTATCTTTATATTATCAAATATTATTTTTATTATTTTGGTTTAATTGTTCTTTCAATTATTTTTATTATTTTTTGTTGTTTTTATTTTGACCATTGAATTACAATTTGTTTATGATTTTCAATATATTTCTTTCTATCTTTAAGAATTTTATTTAATAATAATATAATTAAAATAAATAATGTTTATATTTATTTAATTATTTCTTTAACATCTATTTTTAAAGGTTTTGATCGTTGCATATCTCTGCACTATATATATGGGTGATTTGATCAGCTCAATCTTCATTCTCCTGATGATGAACTACATTCAGTAGTTCGAAACACGTCGGCTCTATATTTTTCTATGTGATTTCCCAGAAGCTTTATTAATAATTAGAAAAAAAACAATATTATCAAGTATGGCATAAGTGTTCAGAAGCTTATGAACAATTATTTTCTTTGACAGGATTTTGATACAGGAACATCTACAAGATGAGATCATTTTTGGCCTCTTGATTCAAAACTCATTTACTAAGGGAGTTGGTTCCCTGATTTTTTTACAGAGGGAATTTGGGTTCCATAAGTCATTTAATTTGTAATATTTTGTCATAGTCTAGAAAGAATATCAATTGCTAGGAATTTACAGGAGTGTTAATTTCTTTCTATTCAAAAGAGGATAAATTAGCTAAATCATGGATTTGTTAGACAATTTAATAACATATTGAGTTTGTTTAGTTGTATGAGAACTCTATGGAAGATATTTTTTCATATGTAATTGAGTGAGTAGATTAGGGAGAGAGAGAGAGAATAAAGATAGAGAGAACAGAAACTTGCAAACATAGTTGAGTTCAATATTGTAATATCGTGTTAATAATATCTTATCTATGTGTGCATTGTCATATGTTTAAATGAAATTATTTTGATTGAACGTAGACAAGCTTGTAGTACAGAATCGGGGCTTTTGCGGGTTAACCAAGCCAAGCAGTGTAATGAATTTTGAACATAGCAACAAAGGCTCATCAAAACACTTAACCAAAATTTGATTTTCCCATCCTTCTATGAATTGACAGTAACAAACATCTTCCCATTAACCTTTCTATCTATAGTCCATCAGTGACCCGATTGTTGGAGATTGCTTAAACGTTGGCGATCAAACCTTGGAGCACCGATCAAACAATTTTCAGGCAGTCACTTCAACTAACAGAACCTTTCCCATCTATGTTTCTTTTATATCAACCATCATCCATAAGAGATCAAGGATAACACAAACGTTGGCCAAAACACCTATTCAAATATGATCTAATAAGTATTTTTCACTTCTATTAATTAACGTTTACGATAGACGGAACATTTCATGTCTATTATAGTTTTTTCTACCACCACCACCCTACCGAGAAAGTGTTAAAGGTTGAGAAGCAGCGACAAGCGTGAGTTTGTCCCATCAATTAACAAATTCCAACAAACAAAAAGCCTTTTATGGCAATTATCGTCGGTCCCCGCCACTACCGAGTGTGGTTGTGTTGAAATTTTGCGAGTGTCAACGAGCTCTAGGTAGCCCCATCAACAGACAGTCCCGACAGACATAATATTTGACAACATTTGAATCTCATGTTACAACCATCACTGCCATCAGCTTGTTCTCCACCTTGAGTTAAAACAATGACAACATGGGTAGTTGCGGGATTCTAACAAGCTAATTCCTTGAAGTTTTGTTCCTTGGTTACAGTTTTGGTCATATGGATTATTTCAATTAGCACCTAGGTGCTAGTGAATTTGGGGATAAGTGAGACTTTTGGCATCAAGGAGGAAGATTATTATTTAAAATAAACCTTGACCACACCAAGTAAATGGGCCTCATCTTTAAAAATATATTAATACAATCATCCTTTAAGGGAATCTTAACATTATGAGATCTACCTTTAAATAGTATTAATTTTTTCGCTATGTCCCTAAATGTAAAACTATCTATATCCATTGCATAACACCATTCTAGCTCTTAATTTAAGCATGATAATCCATAAATTTTGTTATGTTCTTGCATCTGAACAAGTGTTGAAATTGTGGAATGATGGAGATATGACGAATAACCTTATAGGGCATGTTCTTTTCCATTGGATCAATATTATATTTTACTAATTTTCCATTTTCAATGCTTCAGCTATGTTTTCTGTTTCCCATGATATATCATGCAAACATTAGGACATGCATCAATTATTTGATGTTCCATTCATGTATCTTTCATTAGTGCACACATTTCTTGGAATGTGAGAGACAAAATATTTGACTCGAGTAAGATAATATCAATTGAAAATTTGCAACAATTAAAGAAACAAACAATTATTTTCCCAAATTATAGTGGTTGTATCCCTATTATAGTAAATTAAAATGATCCAGAATTTGAACATTTATAAAGCATTTCATACCTTAGGATTTGTGTGGAAATTGTATTTGAAACGCCATTCAAAACCAATTTCACCAATAACAAAACGGCAGAGAGGATGCTACCCTTGATATAAAGGTTTATTTTCTAAATCAATTAGAGGTTTTCATGAATTCAAACAACATCCATGGGCACAAATGTGTCATGAATCAAATGATTTGCCCCATCATTCACTAGTATATCATTTTCAATTGCTTTATTATATTTTCGTCTTCCCCAAGGTTATCATCAATGAGCTTATTATTGACTTCGTTTCCATCACTCTAACCAACATTATTTTCCAGAAAATCATCTAGCATGTTGACCCTCGTGATTTAAAACATATTTTCTTCAACATTCTAGATGGGGTTCTTGAAAATAATGTTGGTCAGAGTGATGAAAATATATATATTAAAAAAAAAACAAGAAAAAAAGTGTGGATAATCACACTATCAGATGATATTAAAACTTCTAAATAGTTTCATGTGTATATGATAATATTTTCTAGCTATTGATATTAAATTTATTTATGTCTTCAAAAATTTGAATTTTTGGTATGGGCAATAGCATTTGTAGTTAATACCTTTCCAAGGTTTTATTGGACTATGGTTTTGACAAGTGTTATAATGTTCAAAATCATTAAATTCATCAAAATTCGTAACACCAAACCCATCCATAACCCTTGAAAAAATCCTCAACTTTTCTCTTGATTTCTTGCAAATGATTCTTACCTTTATTAGACATTCCTTAATTTGGATTTATGGAATATTATGATTTTCACCATGTAGTAGATGGAGGTACAAAATATTTCCCTTTTAACTAGGGTACTTTTGGAATTGTTGAATGTGCTCTATAACTAGAATTTTTAGTTGAAGATTTACCAATTGACTAAAGAATGAAATTATTTTAATATCCCCATAATGTGTTATCAATTCCTCTGTAAAAATGGAAAAAGAGACAAAAGAATCAGTTTTCCTTTTGCAAATCGATTGATAACATACAAATTGATCTTGTTTTATAACCATGGACGCAATATTTACATTTTTTAAAATTTTCACGTAATTTATATCAAAGTATCTTTCCATTTGAAATATCCACGATATAGGATCGTTACCATCAAATTTCCTCATATTGATCTTTGGAATGAAGTAGTTCCTTTGTGTTAACTTGAATGTCTAACAATGTTGATCATGATATTGGGATTTGATATTTGTACTCTCCAATTGTGATAAAACACCCATCATATGTGATTAAGTCCCAACACCATTCTTCTCCTTATTTTCATAATTTCCTTAGATATTTTTAATAGAATATTTTTTTTCTTCCTTATTTCCATTCATAGTTTGTTTGGTTTTATTTTTCATGATCTTTTCAATTTACTCCATCATTTCCCTTTTAAGGTTTTCCTTATTTCCCCCCACCTTTTGTTCCACATATCCAACTAATCCTTTCACTTTGCAACATTGATAACCAATACTCGAAGTCTTTTGTTTATTTATGAGTCATGGATGAGCTTTTAGGAGGTTTAATTGGTGTAGTAGTTTTTGTATCTTTCTTTATTTTCATGTGAAAAAATAGTAATAGTACTCATATTTATCACAACTTTCAATAAACAAAACAAAAAAGAATCTTTTAATCAAAAGTCATTTCACTTGTAAGTTACATGACTTTAAAACCTTAATTTGGAAACTAGTTGGATGACTAACATTTTTCTCGATATATCTCTAATATTTGACCTGTTATAAATATGAAGTTTTGGCCTATAATTTCTAATATATATTATCTATAGTTATACAATTCTAACCAAAATTTGATTTGTCAAGTGAAATTTATGATAACTTTCCTATTTTTTTCTTATTTTTTACCTCTTCCCAAAATTAAACATGTAAGACTTGCCACGTGTCCAATTATTCAAATATGATTCTGAAGTTTTTATCTGAGGTAGTTTAATATGTCTCCTCATATCTCTAAAACTTTCATAATATGAAGTGTCCTAAAAAAACATTATAATGAAAAATCCAATATCACTCATTTAAAATTGATTTTAGGACCATTCACAAACCCTAACTTCCAAATGGTATATCTATGAAATTATAGTGAACTAGAATCTGAAATTTTTACCATATGTACCATGATATGTTTTCTAAATATGCTCAATATTTCACAATATCAATCTTCATAAAAAATTATACTAAAAATGCCAAAATCACTTGTTTGGAATTGATTTCAGGATCATTCACAAAACCTAACTTCCGCTTAGTATATCTCTAAAATTATAGAGAACTAGATGTGAGGTCTAATTTACTTGCACAAATTAGAGCATTATTACATCAATCTATGGGCATAATCTTATGATATGTCATGCATTGTATGTGTAAGCTAAAAATTTTCTATCTTGTAAGTTTCAAAAATAAATGTCATCTATACTTAAATTATGGCAATGTAAAGTGGAGTTCTAAACTAATAATGCAATTTTCAAGGTAGAAAATGAACTAATGTTTTCCATAGAGAGATATTTACCAGCAAACTATACACAGGAAATGAAAGTGCAGATGAGAGAAATGGTGCCATGCCAAGAATTTGGGGGCCCTCCAACGCTTCACTTGCACACACTAAGCAAATTATGAACTATGGAACCTCAAAGCTATTGTATACCAACAGCTAAAACCATGTACATATATGAAGGAACTTAATCCCCATGGTTTCACTTGTATATGTATTTATACAAAACAAAAACAAAACAAAAAATTGTTAATAATCCTCTTCAAGTTAACTAAAAACTTAATTTAGCATTCATCTTCATCAATTTTGACCCCTATGGAGACCAAAATCCTGCTAAATTGTGGTTGTTTGGATATGGATGAATTTTTTTGCTAAAATAGTGTGATTTTCCCTCTAAATGATTGCATTGATCGAGCACTTGTAGGTGGTTTTTCATAGATCTAGGAGGAAGCGTCAATGTCATAAAGGCTAGGAACAAAACCCATGTCTTCTATTTCACCCAAAAATGGTAAAATAAGTTTTCAAATACTAAAAAATTGTCAAATAATAAAAATAAAAATAAAATAACAAAATTTCATTTTTTGTAGTATTGTTTGGATTTATTGATCAAAATGAAAGAAAATGTAACAAAAGTGAAGGGAAACGGAATTATTATGGGCAAAATAATGTTTATTAAAGTGAATTTTTTACAACAAAAATGAGGGCCAACATCTCTCCCTTCAAAGAAGGTATTGCATGTCCTCATGCAATCAAAATTGTATTTATCTTCCCTTTACAAGACTGTTGTTGCTCTCAAGAGGACATCTACATTTGATGTAAATTTATTTGTATCATTTTCCTTGGTTTTGCATGAGAACTTTCACCTTAAAAGTTTTATTTTTATCCTTTAGTGCTTCTCTTTTCTTGTACTATTGATAATCATGTTTTTACATCAGAGTGTTTTTTTTTTTTTGGTAGCCTTTTGTTCTTCTCTTTTAATCACTCATTTTCTTCAATAATATGCATTATTTCCCTAATAAGCATCTCATTTTGAGTTTTAATGTATATTTCCAATACTTTCATTTCCCCCACATCCCTCTTCAACATTCTAATTGTTCTCTTATTTTTATTCATATCTAATTCTAAAAATTTCATAGGAGATTTTCCTTTGATGTCCTAAGAAGTGTCTTTTGGAATGGTGTCAAAATCCTCATCTTTAAGTGGTGATGATTATTTTTCTTTTTTTTGTAAAGGGGTCTTCTTCCAACATTGTAAATGGTTCCTAGTCCTCTACTACTACAAATGAGAAAGTTTTGTCTTCCTTTGCCTCCAAAGCTTCAATATGGTCATAAAAGATTTTTTGGTCCTTATCAATATCCAAAGTGGATGTTGTCGAAGTAGAAAATCTTATTATTGGTTTCTTGGAAAAACTTGTAAATACTTGTTCCTTTTTATTGTCATGTTCATTGTGTTTGTTGATTTCCTTAGCCATAGACCTTGTGATCTTTCTTTGTATGTAGTTGTTAGTTTTGTGGTTTTTTCTACTTTCTTTATTTTTTGGTTTGATCCACGGGGGATTTGAACCTTGAATCTCATGGTTTACATAATACTTCATAACATGGTGATCACCAATTGAGTTTCCCACCGTGGGCTTGGATTTTTCTACTTTCATTTGTATTTTATTTCTTGAAATGGCATCTATTCATACATGTGGTAGGACAGTGGTGAGTATTCTTTCCTATCACGTGGGTGACTCGGGTTCGATCCTTGGCAACAACGACAAAATGTTGGGGAAATTAATTTCTTAATAAAAATAAGAACTAATCACCTAAACATTAATTATAAACCCAAAGAGCGTCTTTTTATTACACTGATTATACATGATTGGGTTCTACACTATCAAGCTAATTAGACAAGAAATAAAATGTAAGACTTAAATAACAATACAAAATTTAAAAATACGAAAGTAAAACTAAAAGAAAAATAATTATGATAATCAACAACTTGAATCAATATTGAATTAAACAACACCTTGCTGAATTGGAAATTTAACCTATTGCACCCAATAGAATTCAAATGCTAATCTAGAGCAGTAAACTAAATGAAATCTAGAAATTGCAGGAAACAAAAAATTTGGAAAATGTTGTAACCAACAAATTACTTGAAAAAAAAGAAATTTACTTCAATGAACATCAATTGAAATTCAAAGAAACAAGCACACAACTAAACTACTTATATGTTCAAGGCAGCGCCTCATCCAAGGTAGTGGGCCCAACTTCCCAAGAGTCAGTTCTGCCTTGAAAAATAATTCAGATTAGATTGCAAGTAGACAATTATAAAATTCCACTGATATTTCCTTTCATTAAAAATTATGAATAGATACAATACATCTTTGTGCCTCTGCCTCTAATTCAATAATTGTTCATCCCTCCCTCTCTGATCTATGTTTTCATTTAAATACATAGAGAGCAAAGGGAAATTACAACTAAATTGATTACAAAATGATTTCCATTACAATTTTAGATTGATTATATAATATCAATAAACAATATCAAATCTGAAAGATCTCTCCATCATGATTCAGCTCGAACAAGCCAAATCTGGTATTGCAATTGGGGCAATTTAGAAAACAACCACAATAGAAAATCTGTGAAAATTTCCTTTGAAGAACCTTGTGTTTCTGTCAATACAGACCGAATTTTGGAAAAATGCTCATGCGAACACTAAATTGGTCCGTTCTTCACAAAACCCGTGTCTCATATTTTCAAGATTCATCTTAACTTTCCCGAAATATCCAATGCAAAATGGTCGCTTTTTATCCCAACAAATTTCGGAATTGGAATATTGATTTTGAGTTGAAGATCAAATTTGCAATCTAGAAGAGAGCTTAGAGGCTAAAATAGTGAGTGAAGTTATAAAAAACCCATTAATAAACCATCATTGGAAAAATAATCCATAATAAACATCAATTTATTAAAAATAAAGGAGAACAAATATTATTTATTCACATGAGCATAAATAATTATAAAATGGAATTATATAATAAATAATGATAAATAACGTGATAAAAGAATAGTAGAAATGGATGAAATGGATGTTAATAAGTGATAATAATAAGGACAAATCAACGGCCCAACAATAGTATAATCTTATTTTTCTTCTTTGATATGCCTCTATGTTGGATTCTTCTACAAAACCATTTTCAATTAGAAACTACTCCCAAGACTAATCAATATTTTGCAACTCATGTATTACTACCATTTTAATAAGCCCATCATAAAGGCTTTTATTTTCATTTATTAGTTGTCTTTGAATGGTCATGGACATTCTTGTGAGGTTGTTCAATAGATAATATGGCATGTTCACAAATTTCTCCTTTTTAAGGTGTTGAAGCAAGCATATGTAATTCAAAAACATCACATTGTATCTGCCTTCACAAATTATGTACTCCTATATAAGAAAAAATGTGTCTTTCCATCAGTTCTTTATCCAGTTCCTTGATATTCTAATGGACCATTTTGGCTTTGGTCTTGACCTGTTAATGAAATGGGCCTAAGATCTTTCTTCCATAGGATTATTTTTAAACACCTCTCCCCTTTTTGAGATAAACTTGTGATTTTAGATAATGTATGTTAATAAATATGTATAATGAAGTTGTCATTTTTTGCACTTCCTCCATCAAAAGTGTGGGTGAAGTCCCTTGCAAGTTCTATATTATGCCCATGAAATTTAGAAAATAAATCCATCCATCCTACATCCTGAAGGATTGGTAAAAACTCTAGGTGTAGATGAGTGATTTCAAACTCAAAGGGTTCAATATTGATTATCATTTCATTGTTAAGTTTTATACATCTAAAATTTATAAAATTTGAATGTTAACATCATGTGTAAACATTTTTCTAGCTATAGGTTTTGAGTTATGGAGGATGGACTAATAATATTTTTAACCAGAGAACATTTGGAACAAAGAGAACAAAAGAAAATATTTTAAATCCATGTATATGTTACTAATTCTCATATAATTTTGAAGAAAACCGTGTAATATTACTTCAAACTGCTTAGAAAGTAATTCAGTGGCTCAAAAAATTATACAAAATCCCTTTTTACTAAGGATGAATATATACTAATGCTCATTCATAGAAAAACTAAAAATTGAAGAATTATTACTTGGAAATTTCATTGAGGACATACTTGGTGTTGAACCTTATTTCTCCCTTCACATGGCTAGCAATTTGGTCTCTTGACAAATGACTTTGACTTTGGGAGATGATGGCACCAAATCCACTCCATAAAAATATTTGCATTTACATTTATTTCACAACATTTCCTTAAACATCCACCATGCACACTCAATATACAAATATAATTCATGAGCACCCAGTATCTTTCTTTCCATTTAGCATATTGAATAATTATTCTTCATAAAATAATACTACCCTCCACTATTTAACACATGCAGTAAATTTAATTTCACTAAATCGTCAATAAGATTTATCTGCCCAATTCACACACATAAGCACTTAATTATACTAATTCCAAATTTTAATAATTCTTCAAAGATCGTTCACATAGACACTTCAAACACATAAGATATGAAACTTCATTTCATTAACAAAACTTGTACATTCAAAAATACTCAAAAACATTTGTTTCTCTCTATGAGCCCGATTGCACATTCATTTGGCCATTAGCTTTGCATGTAGGATTACAATGATTAAATACAAATTTAGAATAAAGGTATAGTTTCCTACATCCATAAATCACTCTGATTTATTCCCTAAATCTCTCATGATTTTTAGGGTAATTTAGCTTTTTCCTTATGGACAAAATCTTTCCTATCCATAGTTTTTTCCTAAAACTATTCTATAATAATTAAAATAAATAATAATGTTTACTATCAAATAATTATGATTCCTTTACAATAATTAAACCCCTTTTGGAACTTTATCTCCAAAAATCTTGATGACTTCTAATGCTCATGCATCAGAATCCCAAGGTAGAAAAAATTCCATGGTATCCTGACCATGAGTTGTTGTTGTTGACATCCTCCTAGATCCCATACATAGTTTTGTTGTTGGTCATTGGCTTTGTCATGTTGTTGTATTGTTCCTTCTTGAATTCCACTATAATTCTTATTTTTCCTTCCTTGTTGCGAATTAGTTTTTTTCACCATGTTGTTGCTCACTATTTCAAGTGAAAATTTTCCAAACAAAATATATAGCCATCCAAGCATATTTTTAGCCTCATTCCACGCTTGTAAATTTTCTCTCTAAACTCTCTGTCTCACTTCAATCTGTTGATCGAGCTTTGTATCAAACGGTTTTCAACTAACTCTTCCTCCTTTGAGTTTGTTGCATCCTTGTTCACAAAAAAAATTGCAAGTTGTTCACCCTCAATTTTTGTTTCACTTGCATCGATTTGAAAATTGATAATCACTTATGCCACACCTACATGCACACAATCAGTGTGAATACTAAAATTTTTATTTTCCTTTAGCTCATCATTCCTTATGAGCATCCCATTTAAGTATTGCTCCTCCTCTATGATGAGAACAAAATTTGAACTATGTTCTCCTCTATCTTCCTCTTTCTTCATGACAACTTGAAAGGGTTGTTAATTATCAATAATACTTGTCACAAACAAATCATAAAGAAAATCATAAGTCTTTTTAGCGTCATTTTACTATTTCAACCATGAACTCTCCACCAACATTGTTATCTTCTCCACGGATTTCTCCTTGATCAGGTTCCCCTCTATGAACTGCATACTCACACTTAGTAGCTTTGAGTTCTTCCTTCAAACTGGTCTCATCTCATGTCTTTTCTTCTTGGCCCATAATCTTTCAACATGCCACTTAGCCTTTTTCTCAAGTTCCACCAATACCTCTCGTTCTCCCCATTTTGTTGTAGCAACTCTGTAAGAACATTCAACCATGCTTTTATCTCAACGAGTTCCCTCTTGTATTCTTCGTCATTCATTTTCATTATGCCAATTGTTTTGGCATCTCTATGGCTTCCCTCTAAATTCTTCAAATTACTTCCCATAGTCATCTTCATATTCCCTTTTCATGAGCTTCCTGCTGACCATTGTGACCTACAAATCACCTTTGTAGTGTTGGGAAAAATACTGAGAGGGGGGGGGGGGGGTGAATCAGTATTTACTGCATATTCAAAACTTTCACTTTTTCTTGCTGCTACTTTCCTGAACCAGACTTGCGTATATACGCGGAGACCCTTTACGAAACTCGCGTATACACAGATATCTATTTATGTCATTAATTCTTCACTTAAATCATTCCTTCATTTATTCATCAGATATTCAATAAGCAGTAAACATGTGCAGTAAGAACAGAATAAATCATCACACAAAGCATCACACATGAACACCAGGATTTTTGGGTGGAAACCCAAGTCGGGAGAAAACCACCGCTGCAGTTGCTCAGCCTTCAATATTTTATTATAGAGAAAACATCTTACAACATATGTGCTGGCGCAGACTTGACCAGCACGCAGGCACCCACCTGCGCTCGTTTACCAGCCCCTCCTGGAAGGGAGCTACGACCCCCCGATCTCGTTTACCAGCCTCACCTGGAAGGGAGCTACGACCCACAGTAGGCTTCTACCTCCAACCCTCGGCACCCCTTTGGACCACGAGGACACGTTTCATCAATTTTCACACTGGATCCAACCACTTCAATAGAACACAACTTGCGGGCCACAATTCATCATATTTCCAGACCGAACCCTTTCCATACTTTTAAGTACAAACATACATCATCAACAGATACATATCAACACAGATCAGATAGCAGAAACACAGCAGAACAGATCAGATATTTCATACCCCTTGCTTCAGCAAGCCCTAGTTTGCATACGCGCTTTCCCTTCACTGATGTCGCGTGTATACGCGCTTCCGTCCATACAAACCAGCGTATACCTCAGTGTATATTTTATTGCGCATACGCGCTTTCTCTTCGGCGAATCTGCGTATATACGCGCTTCCTCCGCGGCGAAGTAGCGTATAGATCTTTAATCATTACAGAGCAGCATACTTCATCAGATCAGACATTCACCTCAGATTCAACCCTTTACTTCAGACAGATGTTCGCCTAGATGCTCGCCTCATCACAGATCTAAGCCTTCCATAATCAGATCTAACAAATACAAGAGTAATTCAGATCTAGATCCCATTCTTCATCATTGGTGCATCATACATTCAGATTTATCATTCAAGTGTAACCCTTTCCATTCAGATATACTTCAGAGAGAAGTATTCATTCAAGCTCAGACATCTTGCACCCACACACCTATTTTGCACAATGAATTTCTTCTCCTTATATAGGTTTATCCTTTTTCAATACCATGAGCCCCTTTTTCAATACCATGGACCAAAACAATACCATAAGCCCAAAACTACCTGGACGGGGTCAATTAGGCGGATCATTACCCAATACCATGGTGGTTACCCTTGGTTTTGCACTTTTTGAGCGCTTTAGCCCATACGCGACTTGGCACGTTCTTTTCCGCGTGCATACGCGACTTCCCCTAGGCCAATCCGTGTATACAAAGAGACATACTCTTTTCATCATATTTTGAGCACATTCTGAATTCCTTTCTTCATTGCCTTTTGTACACACTGTAGATACATCATATTTTCTTCATCAGGAACATATTCTCTCAAGCACAACTTCATCAAGAGGGTTTCCTTTCAAGTACAACACTCAGCATCATATCATCAACAAACATCATATCACATCAGATTTACGTCATTTACTAAGTCCATCAAGACAGGCATAACTTCATCAGGTGGATTGCCATCAAGGACAACTCATGTCAACAATCGCATGTCTTCATCTTCATTTAGTGGGTTTCCATCAAGGACAACATCCTGCATCATATTTCCAACAATCTCCCCCTTTGGACTTGATGGCAACCACGATGGTGTTTGGTTACCATAGCAGATAGATACCATGTCACTCTCCCAAACATTTGACATCATTATCTTCTCTTCATTCAAACACCATGTTCACTCTCTTCTCTTCATTCAAACACCATGTTCACTCTCCCCCTTTGACATCAAGGGCAAAGGGCGGATCAAAAACCAACACTCTCCCCATTTTCTCCTCATGTGGAAGAAACATTTTGCAGATCTGATATGTGCTGAAGTGGCCAAACTCCCCCTGAGTTCATGCTGAATATTCAAACATATTTGTCAATGAAGTACATGACTCTATGAACTTCCTATCACCAAAGACTCATACTTACATCAATTATCCATCCAAGTGGATTTACATAAGAGACTCAACTACCCAACCAAGTGGGTTTACAAATTTGACTCAGCTACCCAACCAAGTGGGTTTACAACATTTGACTCAGCTACCCAACCAAGTGGGTTTACAAAATTGACAAGTCCTTACATGACTGAATATTACAATTTTACAACATGGGTCTCCACATGACCTTTTCATCAAAAATGACTTTTCATAACCAATACCAAAAAGACCTCAAGAGAGATCATATATCAGATCCACCATAATGCCAGCAGTGCATTATACTCAGCAAAACTAATGCTCCCCCTGAATCTGTGCATCCATGCATCCTTTTCATATGACTAAGGCTCCCCCTTAGTTTGTGCATCCTGAACATTTTCACCAACAAATCATCAAGGCATCTTCATCAAAACATTAGAACCAGAATTATGAGAGCTGGAACACCACCAGAGATACCAACAAACAGTATCAGAGATACCAAACATCACTGCAGCTGTGCTGAAGTGAGCTGATTCCAAGCAAAAATTGTCAGCAATCATGCATACGCGGTTTTCTGTGCATTAACTTGCGTACATACGCGACTGTGTTTCAGGAAACCCGCGTATCCCAAGCCATCTTCTAAAATTTATGCAGATCTGATTCTCTATGAGGAAAAGACAATGTTCAGCTTCTTTCTGAGATATTTGACTGCTTCCCTGGACTACAGATATAACAGAATAGTGTAGTTGTGTCTTCAAGCGTCATCCAATGGTTGTAGCATAAGCCCATTAGTAACCAAGCCTTCAGATCCTTTGCAACATCAATACATTCTTTCCAAAAGATTATCATACCAGAACAGCATCTTCAGATATGTGTCAGGCAATCATCCATGTGGTCCAAAATCACCATGATCTTCAAGATGTAACATGAATTAACATATGTAGGCAAAAGATCTCAACCATAGCAACCAAACTCTATATGATCTGAAACAAACAATATCCAACTCATCCACACAAAGATACTTATCAACAACCAGGGCTCAAAATCTCATCATAATAATCCATGTACTAAATCATCATCATTTGAGCATGAGTATCACCAAGACCAAAGAATAAGCAGTCATATTTCCAACAATGCAACCATTAGAATTCAACCTGCTACTCCCCCTAAACCTGTGCTTCTTCCTTAACTTGTGCAATCTGAGACACCTTCAACAGCAAGTCATTAACAACAATCTCTGCATGATCTGTCCTCATCTCTGAACTATAAGACTTTTATCTCAACAATGAATGCTCTTCATCATAAAGCAACCAGGCTTCATCCATAATCTTCAACACAAGAACCCATGCATCATTTCATTATCATGAGTATAACTAGAATGATGCTAACAGTGCAATCATCAGCAGTCAGACTGATGCTCCCCCTGGACCTCTGCCTCAGATCTTCAGCTATCAGATAAATTTTCTTATCATCAATGCATACGCGACTGCGTCTTCTGGAACTCGCGTGTATACGCGACTTTAGTTAATGGAACTTGCGTATGGAAAGTGAAGCATAGAAAATTTCCATCTTCCTTCATTTCTTCCTGAGCTTGTACCTCCTGTACCTGTCCTTTCCACATCAGATGCGCTGTCAGAAGTAAACATAACCAGAATAATCAAATCAACCATGAGATTCATCATGCATTGCTCCCCTTGTGACAATACATTACTAAATCTCATAATGTATCCCACATCATTCCTGCAGTCAATCAGAGAAGTAAGCTTCCAGAAGTGTATGACTGCAGTAGGGTCTGAATTCCCTACGTTTCTGATCGGTCCTCCTTCTTTTTCCAAATTTGCTTGAGCTTTCCAACAGTGTGCTGAAAATTGTCCACTTTCCCAGATCTGTTCATCCTGCATTCTTTTTCTACATGTCCATACTTATTACAAGCATAACATCTCATGTGGCCAGAGAAATAAACATAAGAATCATAATGAGTATTTCTATTCTTCCTCCTTTTACAATCAGTTGCTTTATGTCCATACTTGTTACATGAAAAACAATATCCCCTGAAGAAGCTAGAGTACCTTTCTGAGTAGAATTTGTTTGTTTGTGGCTGAAGTGATATGCTCCTGCAATTTGCTGCAACATGCCCATAATTATGACATTTAAAACATTCAACGTTCTTGAATGAATTCTTTTGAGAATTCATGATTGTTGGTTGATCTTTTGTTTCTTTCAACACATCAGGTTTTGCATTGAGATCTTCTGAATTTTTGGCAATTCCTTGTGAGCTAGATTCTCCTTTAACATTTTCATGGAAACCAAGACCATGTTTGATAGCAGGATACCTTTGATTACTCAGAATATTGTCCAGGATATTAGTACTATCATGAAACCTCAAAAGTTTTACCTTTTCTTCCAATTTACCTTTGAGAATGTTTACCTCAACCTCCAAGGCTTGACATTGCTTTGTCATGCTTTCTTCTTTTCTTCTTCCATCTTCAACTTGATCCTTTAGATTTAGGATCTCTTCTTTCAGCCAATTTTCGTTTTCTTCACATGTTTGTTCCAGCTCTTCATTCTTCTTATTTGATTTTTCCAGATCTTCTTTGAGAGAGATAATTTATGCTTCAAGGCCTTCCTTTTCAAAGGATTGTAGAGGTTCCTCATTCTCCTTACTTGATGCTTCTAGCTCTGCTTGCAGAAAGATGATAGCAGCTTCAAGTCCTTCATTCTTCTTGCTTTATTTTTCAAGATCTGCTTCTAGATCTTTAATTCGATTGGATGCATAAGTATGAAACCTTTGATACTTGTCCACCTGTTCATTCAGCATTTCTATTTGATCTTTCATTTGTGAGATCATCTCTTTATAGATAGTTTCTTACTTATTGTATGAACTTTGTAGTTCTTCTTCTTTAATCTTGAGAGCTTCTTCTAGATCCACAACTTTACTTTCACTATCTTTACTATTGTTTGCACAAAGAAAAGTATTACAAGTGGCCTTCTCCTTTTTCTTCTTTGCCATGAGTGCTTGTAGATCTTCGTCAGAATCTGTTTCATCTTCTTCAATTTTTGCTATACATGATTTATGAGGTATCTCCTTTCCTCGAGTAACCTTCTTCTTTTGCTTCTTAGCCATGAGCACTTTCAGATCTTGGTCTGAATCTTCTTCATCTTCACTGGACACTTCATCATCATCTTCTTTTGCATAATAACTCTTTCTCTTCTCAAATTGTTTCCCTTTACCATGCTTTTCTCTATAAGGACATTTAGCAGCATAATGACCAACTTTTCCACACTCGAAACATTTGAAGGGAAGCTTACCTTTGAATCTTCCAGTACCTAGTTGGAGCTTTCTCACGAAATTCGCTTCTTCTTCATCGGATATATAGCTGGATTCTTTGACAACTTCCTTTTCCTTTCCTTTTGTAGATGCCTTAAAAACAACTTCTCTTACTTGAGAAGGGCCTCCTTGTCTCATTTCAAAAGCAGTCAGAGTACCATGTAATTGAACAATAGTAAGAGTTTGCAAATCTTGTCTTTCTTCAATAGCAGAAACTTTAGAGTCAAATTTTGAAGTCAAAGATCTCAAGACCTTTCCCACCAGAGTAGTATCAGCCATGGTTTCACCCAAATTTCTCATCCGATTTACAATATCATCTAGACGAAGAAAGAAACTGGCAACACTTTCATCACTATGCATCTTCAAATTTTCATATTCAATTCTAAGAGTTTGGAGTTTTGCACTTTTACCTTTGTGTCTCCTTCATAGCTTAGAATGATTTTGTCCCATATTTATTTTGCTGAATGTAGCTGCATCACTTTAGCAAATTCTGATTCAGACATGCTTCCCAATAAGACATTCACTGCTTTGGCATTGATTTCATACTTCTTTCTTTCAGCTACATCAGTAGGAATACTTGCCGGGTATTGATAACCTTCTTCCACGATTGCCCATACATCTGCACCAAGACTTTGCAGATATGCTTTTGTATGTACCTTCCAGAATATCAGATTGCTTCCATTGAATAGAGGTGGCTTTATAGACATTACGCCTTCTTCACTTCCCATTGCGACAGATCGATCTCCTTCAAGCGATCAAGCTTCTGCAGAAAGACCTGCTCTGATACCAATTGTTGGGAAAAATACTGAGAGGGGGGGGTGAATCAGTATTTAGGGCATACTCAAAACTTTTCACTTTTTCTTACTTCTAAAACCCATACGCTACTTTCCTGATACATACTCGCGTATATACACGGATACCCTTTATGAAACTCGCGTATACATAGAGATCTAATTATGCCATTAATTCTACACTTATATCATTCCATCATTCATTCATCATATGTTCAATAAACAGTAAACATGTGCAGTAAAAACAGAATAAACCATCACACATAAGCATCACACATGAACACCAGGATTTTAGGTGGAAACCCAAGTCGGGAGAAAACCACCGCTGCAGTTGCTCAGCCTTCAATATTTTATTATAGAGAAAACATCTTACAACATATGTGCTGGCGCAGACTTGACCGGCACGCAGGCACCCACCTGCGCTCGTTTACCAGCCTCTCCTGGAAGGGAGCTCCAACCCCCTGACTCGTTTACCAGCCTCTCCTGGAAGGGAGCTACGACCCCCCGATCTCGTTTACCAGCCTCACCTGGAAGGGAGCTACGACCCCCTGACTGAAGGCTACAACCCTCAGCACCACTTTGGACCACGTTTCATCAATTTTCACACTGGATCCAACCACTTCAATAGAACACAACTTGTAGGCCAAAATTCATCATATTTCCATACCGAACCCTTTCCATACTTTTAAGCTCAACCATACATCATCAACAGATACATATCAACACAGATCAGATAGCATAAACACAGCAGAACATCTCAGATATTTCACACCCCTTGCTTCAGCAAACCCTAGTTTGCATACGCTCTTTTACTTCACTGATTTCGCGTATATACGCGCTTCCGTCCACACAAACCGGCGTATACCTCAGTGTATATTTTATTGCGCATACGCGCTTTCTCTTCGCTGAAGCTGCGTATATACGCGCTTCCTCCGCGGCGAAGTAGCGTATAGATCTTCAATCATTACAGAGCAGCATACTTCATCAGATCAGATATTCAGTTCAGATCTACCCTTTTTGCTTCAGACAGATGTTCGCCTAGATGCTCGCCTCATCACAGATCTAAGCCTTCCATAATCAGATCTAGAAAATATAAGAGCAATTCAGATCTAGATCCCCTTCTTCATCATTGGTGCATCATACATTCAGATTTATCATTCAAGTGTAACCCTTTCCATTCAGATATACTTCAGAGAGAAGTATTCATTCAAGCTCAGACATCTTGCACCCACACACATGATTTGCACAATGAAATTCTTCTTCTTATATAGGTTTTCCTTTTTCAATACCATGAGCCCCTTTTTCAATACCATGGGCCAAAACAATACCATGAGCCCAAAACAACCTGGACGGGGTCAGTTAGGCGGATCATTACCCAATACCATGGGTCAATACCATGGTGGTTACCCTTGGTTTTTCACTTTTTGAGCGCTTTAGCCCATACGCGACTTGGCACGTTCTTTTCCGCGTGCATACGCGACTTCCCTTAGGCCAATCCGTGTATACAAAGAGACATACTATTTTCATCATATTTTGAGCACATTCTGAATTCCTTTCTTCATTGCCTTTTGTACACACTGTAGATACATCATATTTTCTTCATCAGGAACATATTCTCTCAAGCACAATTTCATCAAGAGGGTTGCCTTTCAAGTACAACACCCAGCATCATATCATCAACAAACATCATATCACATCATATTTACGTCATTTACTAAGTCCATCAAGACAGGCATAACTTCATCAGGTGGATTGCCATCAAGGACAACTCATGTCAACAGTCGCATGTCTTCATCTTCATTCAGTGGGTTGCCATCAAGGACAACATCCTGCATCATATTTCCAACATGTAGTAGCATACATATTTCCTGCTACACACACCTCACCAAGCTTCTCCTCTGTGCTCAAAATGTTGGCCTTCTTGTTCCCCTCCTCTGGAACCCCTTTCGAGCACTCATTTCTCTTTAGGTTTCTGAAGTCACTCCTTTTCCTCCATCACAACTATCTTGGTTGTAAAATTTCTTGCCACAATTCACCTTCTCTGCTTCTACAATTTGCAAAACGCTTTACTAGACTTTATATACAAACATTCAAATTTTCATCTTCAAACATCAAGAACCAAGAACCAAAATCTCAACTTTGATTTTTCAATCATCTAAAAGTGTTAACCAACTAGAGCATAAACATAAACCTCTACATCAACCAAAAATTAAGCTTCTTAATTCCACTTCCAAAGAGCTTTACCAGATCTAATGCCACTTTGATGGCACCAAATCTACCTTGATACCAATTTCATGAATCCACTCCATAGACATCTATGCATTGACATTCATTTCACAACATTTCTTGAAACATTCACCGTGCACGCTCAATATAAAAATATATAATTCACGAGCACCCATTATCTTTCTTTCCATTAATCATATTGAATAATTATTCTTCATAAAATAATAACACCCTCCGCCATTTAACACCTGCAGTAAGTTTAATTTCACTAAATCTTCAATAAGATTTATCTGCCTAATTCACACACATAAGCACTTAATTCTACCAATTCTAAATTTTAAGAATTATTCAAAGATTGTGCACATATAAACTTCATACGCAAAAGATATGAAACTTCATTTCATTACGAAAACTTTTACATACAAAAATACTCAAAAACATTTGTTTCTCTCTATGAGCTTGATTGCACATTTATTTGGTCATTACCTTTTCCAGTAGGATTATAATGATTAAATACAAAGTTATAATAAAGGTATATTTTTATACATCCATAAATCACTCATGATTTATTCCCTAAATTTCTCATGATTTATTCCATAAAGCTCTTATGCTTTTCAAGGTAAATTAGTTTTTTCCTTATGGTCAAAATTTTTCCTATCCATAGTTTTTTTTAACTATTCTATAATAATTAAAAAAACTTGAGAAAATTCACTATTAATGAATTATAATTCCTTTACAATATTAAACCCCTTTTGGAGTTTTATATCCAACAATCTTGATGACTTGGAAGCACTAATGCTCCTTCATCCAAAGAAAATGGTGAGGTATTGTGATTCCAAAGCATAGAAATGTATGGTATTTTGAGTGAGCAGTAAGGTGGCAACATAATTCATATGCCAAAGTGGTTAAGATGGTAGAGTATGTTGTTTAAAATAGAGGCTATGTGTTTTAAAATAGTATATTTTTTTCGAAGTATGAAATTGAAATATGGAGAGATTGTTTCCTTTTAATTAGCAGTCATTTCAATGCTTAATACGAGGCAAAATGTATAGTGAGGTAATGAGAAATGTATGGTAAGGTAATGATGAGAGTATATGGTGAGATAATGTGGGATTCATGTTTATGATATATTATATGGGTAGAGTAGTAATGAATATGCTATAGTAATTATGAGAGTGAATATGATAGGGTTTACAAAACAAAATGTATAGTTACTAAGAGTATAAATCAAATTTGAAGTTGCAATTGTGAATAATGATGAGCACAAAATGTTGAAAAGACTTCTAGGGTATAACGTAAATAGTGTCAATAAAATACAACATTTTTTATTTATTTTAATTTTGATTTTTAACAAATTTTAAAAACATTGAAAACTTATTCTTACCATACTTTCATACCATAGACTCACATATGTTTTGCTGACATGTATGCATATATTCTCCTTCTTCTTTAAATGGATAATTATCATAATTCATTTCCTTAGGATAGAACTTGTGCTTTTCTAGAGGGAATGATCAATGGTTTCTTTCTATTTCGGATTTATATTAGAAATATTTTCAAGTCGCTCCCCTCAAGATTTGTAATAAATAGGTGCACTAAAATCTACTACAAGAATAGAATATTTCCCTTCTTAAAAAAAAACAAACAAACTGCCTTATTTATTTGAACAACTCAGAGAGCTACTAGTTGTTGTTAGTACTTTAAAACCAATATGTACATTTTTTTCCATATGAATAAATGTTCATGGCGTAATCTTGATCCTAAATAAAGTGTTGAGGTCGATGGAATGAGATATGTAGGAAAGAGGGTCTTATTGAATCCCAAATTACCCAACACAAGCATTGAACAATGATTTGACGAATTATTCATGAAACCAGCATTATTATGCAAAACTTATTGTGAACATTTCCAACCACAAACATGATTTTCAAATAAATTTCTTTTCAAACTACATCAGATTCCTAGTTTTCACAATTAGATTATTTTTCCTTTACTATTTTGTTTATTCGTTTATTCCTCTATACTAATTTATTCTAGTTGAAAAAAAAACCATATCTCTAACGAGTGCATCCATCTACCTAATAGGATCATGAGTAAACTCATATCCAAGCTTGAGAAATATACCTCGGCGAATGCATATATATGAGAAACTAGCTTTTCCGATTGATTTAGTGACAAGAAAATTCAATATAGAAAGAATATTATGGGCTAATGATGGCTCGGAAGTAGGATTCAATGCAGTCATTGTTCTTTTGGCTTCCCTGTTGATTGGAACTAATATGTATATTATACTTTGTCATGCAGTTAAACTCTTATTCTATTTTACCACTGCACTACTGCACTATTGAATGCATATAAAATATAGTCACCTAAATGTGTAATATTTCTAATGGAAATATTAAGTGATAACAGTAGTAAAATTGTATCTAATAAAAATATAAGTGATAATAGTACTAAAATCATAGACGTGAAAAAAAATTAAAACCCATGCAGAAATATCAATTAATTACACTTGTAATTTTCACCAAAATTGTTGAGTCATTTTATTATATTTATCAAATGTGGTACAATGAGTGAGAATAGAATAACCTGGGCTTCCTACAGCAAGCAAAGCCAAACCCAGGTTATAATTATCATTTCCCAAGTGCTAGATGTGCTCCACTCCATGTTGTGTGTTGAACCCAAAAAAATTACTATTGATTTTGGATGAGAAATGGGATTTATGCCCTCCCAAGTGCTCAGAACATTCTGAAACTACAACTGGTGTTTTTTTTCTCATCATTATGGCCAGCAAAACCCAGAAAGATTTTGGCCCCAATCAAACTCTTGAGAAAACCCACAAATGGGTGTGTTTTCCCAACTCGTCCTCCTGAGCATGAAAAGAGCTTTAGAATGCTTCCCTAATCACCAACAAATTTCCTTTGAAATTCCCCTGTAATTTCCCCTCAAAATTCTTTGTTCATCCAGCCCTTATTCCTCGTGAAATGGCACACCAAAATCCCAGCGCACTGCTTATCAATGATGGCTTGCGCAGGCCCCAGATATTCCCAAATTCGAAATTAGGAAATTCCTCCACAGTCAGCTCTGCAACTCACTTCATTTTTCCAGCAAATTTGAAGCATAAACTCGCTTGAAAAACCCAAAAAATTGTTGGCCCTGGAGTTGTCTCCTCCAAATCTTTTGTGTTCCTTTCCAACGCCCGGTTTGCTTACAAGATGGGTCGAATTCCCTGGCAATAGGCTCCAGAACAGCTCTGCAATAATGAGTTCGGACTCCCCTAGAGTGTCACTCAAAGTGTAATGAAGAAAGCATTGTGATTCTCGCCCAGAAATCTCTTGTGCTCAGTAGTAGCAGGAGTTGACTTGGCTAAGCAGCACAAGAAAACTGAAGTTCAGATCTAAAATTGGAAAAAGTTCCAAGATGGAGGCCTCCCCTTCTATTTATAATTATTGATTCTCCTTGTGGGCTCCACAATTCGACCCCTTTCTTTCTCCTTCCTCCCTCCCATTCGAATTTCCCTAAGGGAGTTTGAATTCTCTCTTGGAGTGGTCCCCACATCCCACTATGCAAACAATTTTCTTTTGTTCTAATGTTTGAAGTCTCCCCTTCACACAAAATTAAATTTAATGCCTCTTACTCACTTTTCCTTAGTTTGTTTCCAAAATTTTCCTCCACGTAGATTGCGAAATTTTAGAACTCACATAGCAGACTTTTAATTAGAGGGAAATATTACAACATGTAAGAAATTCTTCAAAATTTTGCTCCATAATTTTTTCTTCATCATCTATTTTCCATAACTCTTTGATCTCCTCTATAAATTTGCAAGAATGTCCAGAGAATACATATGGATCTTCTTTCTATAGTAGTTTATGTATTTTTTATTCTCTTTGGAAGGAAAAATTGTCTCCACTCTATATTTGGAAAACACATTTAAGAAACGTCTTCTAGTCATAAGTCTCTCTCTAAATTATCCATCCCTCTCCTTTGTTGGTTAATAGTTCTTTTCTTGTATATGGATAAGTAGTTGGGGGATTCTTACAACACTTTTGATTGAAATAATTGAAATTTTTCTTTGTATACTTCTAATAAACCTACTTATACTATCTAATTAATGTGTGTAGACAGTAAAAACATGAAAAAGGGTTGTGAAGACTCATTAAATTGAATGTGCAAGTTCTTACCTCTCATATTATCGCCTTCACTCCTCCTTGTATTGAATGCTTGTATTAAATGAAATCATTTAAAACCTAATGCAATACAAACCATTGTGCCCTTGATATATCCTTGGAAACAACGCCAAAAATTTCAAGTCTAATTTACTTGAATAAATTAGAACAATATTATTCGATGATCCTAAGACTAGGTCTCCTTGGTATATATATAGGAGACAAAGGACATAATTATATTGAAATGGTAGAATGAAAGGTTTTGGAAAACATAAATATATAACAATATAAATGTAATAACTCGATATTTATTGCTTAATAAGGGGTTTTAGGGTTAACATGGGGTTGTATAGGGCTTAAAACTTACCTTCAATGCATGTAGCATTGGAAATATTGTTTTCATTGATGTTAAAGGTAGGGGGAGACTACAAATATCTAAGATAAATATTGTAATATGGAGATTGTTGGAAATGTTTTTTTTTTTTTTTTTCTCTGGGATTTTGATGCCTAGTTTGGATACCCCATATTTGATCATTTTTACTCTAAATTCATATCTCAATTGGGATCATAAGATATATGATTTAATGTCTTATTTCGATACCTTTCTAATTATATATGGCACTCCCTCTAACTTCATAGGAATGAGGAGATATGAAAGATTAATTCAAGTCATCTCAGCTTAAAAGTCTAAGTGAACATATAAACACTATAATAAAGGATAGATGAGTGCATTTGAACATCATCTAAGCAAGAAGGTATCAAAGGTGCAGAAGAGAAGCTAGGGAATACTCTCAAGGTTTTAAAGGTGGAGAAACAATATGATTTGTGGAGTGAACAAGTTATCTTGGAATTTTCACTATAAATTTTCTTTAAGGGTGTTTTAAACCATGAAATTTTGAGGAGATAGAGGTGATATATTTGTACATGTGGTAAATTTTTAATTCATTAGTTCGCTATACTTTCAAAGATATGCTTTAAGTTAGGGTTTTTGAATGCTCCTAAAATATGATTCAAATAGGTTAGCTTGGGATTTTTGCTATAAATTCTCTTCTGAATGTTTCATGTTGTGAATGATTGAGAAGAGTAAAGGAAATATCTCTAGGTACCTGTGGCGAATTTTTAAAACTTTGGTTCACTATAATTTTAGAGATATTCCCTATGGAAGTTATGGTTTATGAATAGTCTCGAAATAAACTTAAAAGAGGTTAGTTTGGAATTTTCACGATAAATTATTTTCTGAGATGTTTTAGACTATGAAATTTCATGGACTTGTGGAGAAATATAACATTAACTCAAATAAAAATTTATTCGTTATAATTTCAAATATACACCTTATGGAATTTAGGGTTTCTCAATAGTCATAAAATCATATCAAAGAGGCAAGTTTGGATTTTTCACTATAACTTATTTTTTGGGTTATTTTATATTGTAATATATGTGGATACATATAGTAGTACCTCTTCAGACTTTGATTCTCTATAATTTCAGATATATGGCTTGTGGAAGTTAGGGTTTTTGAATGATCCTAAAAACATTTTTAAATAGGTCAAAATTTCATAATCATATTTACAAAATTGGATATGTGGCATGTTATAGAAGTTTTTTCTTTGGAAGAGGCCAAAAACAATAATTTTTGGGAGAAGTATACATGGTGAAAGAAGAAGCAGCAAGAAGACTTGGTGAAGGTAAAAACATAGTAGACTTAGTGAAGGTACAAATACCAAGATGACATAGTGAAGGTAGAAGCAGGTGGTAGACTTGGTGAAGGAAGAAGTAGCAACCACACTCAATGAAGTAGTTTGTAGCTACATATATTTATAGCAGTGGGATTGGTTTATCCAGTAGGTTGGTGCCACAAATTTTTGTAACAATAGCTTGGTTCCTACAAAGAAATATTATAAATAATTTTTCAGTTGTATCTTTTATTCCATGTTTTACATATTATAGTGCTTTATTATGACCCATGAATGATTAAATAAGTAAAATATGTCTTATATTGATTCATCATGCTTCTCGATATAAACATGAATTCAATAATTCATATCAAAGCAAGTTCCTTCCAAAGCAGTCTAACCACTAGAAGGAATATCTCAAAATCACACATGGCTAATCTAGAATTTTGTTTCACAAACAGAACTCAAATATTCAATGGAACAAACTATGCCTTCTAGAGGATAAGGATGAGAACTTATCTAATGTATATTGGCTTTGATATTTGGAAATCTATAATAGAAATTTATACAACTCCACCAACTCCTCCTTTTGATCAAGATGGTAAGAAGCCCCCTGTAGATAATGTAAAATCCATGAATTTTATCATGTGTGGCCTATCAGAACTATAATTTATCAAATTAATTCATTGTGAGTCTACAAAATACATTTGGGACAAACTTCAAAATAGTTATAATGGAGATGACAAGGTGAAGAAGGAAAAGCTTAAAAGTCATACAAAATATTTTGAAAGTTTAAATATGAAAGGTGAATAAAATATTGTAATCTACTTTCTTTGTGTGGATGGAATTGTCAACACCATCGAAGGACTTAGTGAGGAGGTTAAAGAACTAATGGTTGTGTAAAAGGTGTTGAAATCACTCCCATTAAGATTTGAAGCAAAGGTCTCATCTATTAAAGAAATGGGGGATTTGGAGTATCTGAATATGGATGAGATGCATGGAATCCTTGTTGCATATGAAATGAGCATAGAAAAATAAAAATAAATATTAAAGGAAGTAGCTTTGACAGAATGAAAAATGAAAAAAATACACACAACCTATGTGTATTTAAGATATGAATAAGATGAAAAAGAAGCACAATTTATGAGAAGATGAAAATAGGATTTAGAAAATACAAAGGTAAGATACCATTCAAATGTTTTATTTATGGTAGCGTAGGAAATTTCGTTGCTAAATGTCAATATGAAAAATGGGAAGACAATGATGATGAAGAAGAACATAATCTATATATATATATATATAGACACGAAAGAGGAAATTATTCCAAGAAGAAAAGTTTTTACTCCATAGAAGATATTAGTTATTTATAAGGGAGTGATGGATATGCTTCTAAAATTGAAAAAAAAAAATCCTATTCATAGCCATCGATAAAAATATTATTGATGGAGAAAATGAAGACAACTAGAAAGAGAAAACATATTCATAAGAAGAAGACATTGATGGGGAAGTAAATCTTAAAGTATAACTTGTTAGTGCCCTAGAAGAATTAAATAGGCTCAAAAGAAAACATAGGGGACTATTACATAAATATGAGAAAAAGGATTATAATATTAATGAAACAATTGTTACTATCGAAAAGAAATAGCTAGAGGAAGAAAAGAGAATAGAAGAAGTGGTGAGAAGCTAGCTAAAAGAAAATGAAGAAAATTGAGAGAAGTTAGAAGCATAAGTCATTTCCTTAAGAAAGGAACTAGAGAAATTTAGTATTCAGTTAAATCAAAGTTTGAAGTTTGGAAAAAGAGTATGATATCTTAGATGATATTTTCCATTTCCAAAGATCATGTTTCATTAAGACAGGTGATGGCTACATCGAAACTCATAATATCTCCAAGGGAGAGGCAATCAAAAAGCCATTAGAAAAGGAAAATGAATAAAGACCCAGAAGACTCTGCATATTTTCTCAAAGGCTCTATCAACAATGAAAGCAGCACCAAGAAAGGAGTTGAGGACTAGTAGAGACTTGATTTTTCTCACAAAAATAGTAGGAATGAGTTCAAAAGAGTTATTCCTCCAAGAAGGTGTTGGCATTAATGTCAAAAATCATTAGCAATATTTTCCTTGTAATGTCTTGTATGCTTTGTATTGTGTTTCATGCATTATATTTTATGGTTGTAATAGTTACTAGGTCTACATGTTAATGTCCTGAAAATGAGTTGCAATTTTTATGAAAGAAGGATGAAAATTCCATGTTAGGGTAGTGTTGTGGGCACATACTTGTTTAGGATGCTTCTTTTGGATTTCAGGATGTTTCTTTTGTATGTGACTAGGATAAGCCTTTCTTGATAAGGGGATATTATCTTATTATTCATCTTCCTCATCTTATACTTATTTATATTCATACTCTATGAAACACAATCAACATCAATTGGTTCTTTAGGCTCTCCAAATTTTGGCAAGACATCATCCACTACAATATCAATGCACTCCACTGCCTTCTTGTTCCTTTTGTTGAATCACTTATATCCCTTGATTTTGAATGGGTAGCCAAGAAAATTCCCTTCATCAACTCATGAGTAAAGTTTTCCAAAATTTCCATTGTTCCTTTTTATATAGCACTTTCTCCCATAAACTTTGAAGTGATATAATTTTGTAGGCCTCCCTCTCCATATCTCATAAGGTGTTTTGTTACTATTTTGCCCAAGGATAATGAAGTTTTCCAAATAAATTGTTGCGTAAGCAGCTTCTCCCAAAACGTGTGTGCAACATTAGCCTCATCCATCATTTCTCGTGCCACATCTTGAATTAACTTGTTCTTCCTCTCCACCGCACCATTTAGTTGAGGTCTTTTAGCAATTGAGTATTATCTTTTAATGCCATTTTCTTCACAAAATTGTTCAAAATCCTTGGACATATATTCACTTCCTCTATCGGAACTTAGGAACTTGATATTCAAAGGCTCTATCAACAATGAAAGCAGCACCAGGAAAGGAGTTGAGGACTTGTAGAGACTTGATTTTTCTCACAAAAACAATAGGAATGAGTTCAAAATATTTATTCCTCCAAGAAAGTGTTGGCATTAATGTCAAAAATCATTTAGCAATATTTTCTTTTTAATGTCTTGTATTCTTTGTATTGTGTTTCATGCATTATATTTTATGGTTGTAATAGTTACTAGGTCTACATGTTAATGTCCTGAAGATGAGTTGCAATTTTGGTGAAATAAGGATGAAAATTCCATGTTAGGGTAGTGTTGTGGGCACATAGTTGTTTAGGATGCTTCCTTTGGATTTTAGGATGTTTCTTTTGTATGTGACTAGGATAAGCCTTGCTTGCTAAGGGGATATTATCTTATTATTCATCTTCCTCATCTTATACTTATTTATCTCCATACTCTATGAAACACAATCGGAATCAATTGGTTCTTTAGGCTCTCCAAATTTTGGCAAGACGTCATCCACTACAAAATCAATGCACTCCAATGTCTTCTTGTTCCTTTTGTTGTATCACTTATATCCCTTGATTTTGAATGAGTAGCCAAGAAAATTTCCTTCATCAAATGGTGAGTACAATTTTCCAAAATCTCCATCATTCCTTTTTATATAGCACTTTCTCCCATAAACTTTTAAGTGATATACTTTTGCAGGCCTCCCTCTCCATAGTCTAGGTGTCTTGCCACTATTTGGCCTAAGGATAATTATGTTTTCCAAATAAATTGTTTCTTAAGCATCTTCTCCCAAAAATTGTGTGAAAAATTAGCCTCATCCATCATTGATCGTGCCACATCTTGAATTAAATTGTTCTTCCTCTCCACCGCACCATTTTGTTGAGGTCTTTTAGCAATTGAGTGTTGTATTTTAATGCCATTTTATTCACAAAATTGTTCAAAATCCTTGGACATATATTCACTTCATCTATCAGATCTTAGGAACTTGATATTCAAGTCCTTCTCATTCTCAACTAGAGATTTAAATTGTTTAAAGTTGTTGAAGGCTTATTATTTGTCTTTCATTATCATGATCCAAGTAGCTCTTGTTCAATCGTCAATAAATATGATGAAGTACCTTTCTCCTCGTGACTATGTTTTCTTGTAGGCCCACAAATATTGGTTTGCACTAGCTCGAATAGTATTGAATTCAAAAACTCTTTAGTCTTGAAGTGCACCCTTGTTTTCTTTCCAAGTTGACATGACTTGCATATAGTGTTTTCTGGTTTAGACAATCTTGGAAATCCTCTAACTACTCCAATTTTGTGGATATTAACTAAACTGTCAAAATTGACATGGCCCAATCTTCTATGCCAAAAACAATATCCATTTGTTTTTTGCATGCAAAAATTATATTTGGAATCATCAAATGCATACATGTTGTCATTTCTAATTGCTTTTCCCACCAACTTTCTAGATCTGACACTTTTTATTTCACAATATTTAGATCTAAAAATTACATCAAAATCATTATTGAAAATATGGCTCACACTTAGTAGATTGTTCTTCAATCCATCAATAAAGAGAAAATTTTGCATTGTTGTCCCAAGTAGAGCCAAATAATTTAAGTGAGGCTAATGAAGACCTGAATTCGATCAAGGCAATGAATGAGGAGTTGGATCAAATTGAAAATAAAAACACATGGGAGCTAGTACCAAGGCCAAAGCACAAGAACATCATTAGAAACAAATGGGTCTATAGGAATAAGTTGATTGAAGAAGGTCAAGTGGTAAGAAACAAGGCAAGACTGGTATGTAGAGGGCACACTCAAGTAGAAGGTATTGATTTTGTGGAAACTTTTGCACCAATATCTATATCATATGTTATTATAATGTTCTTGGAATTTTCATGTTATAAGAATCTAAAGGTTTATCAAATGGATGTCAAGTCAGACTTCTTGAAAGGTCAATTAGAAGAGGAAGTATACATATAAAATCCAAAAGGATTTCAGTTGACTAATTATGAAAATCAAGTTTGTAGGTTGAAAAAGGCTCCAAGAGTTTGGTATGAAAATTTGTACAAGAACCTACAGGAAAAGGGCTTCAAAAGAGGATCAACGAACAACAACCCCAATTATTGTGTATGTAGATGACATCAATTTTGGGAGCCATTTGGAGGAATTGGGACACAAATTTGTTGATAACATACAAAAAGAGTTCTAAATTTCCATGTTGGGTGACTTGAATTTCTTTATTGGGGTGCAAGATGCACAAATATATAAAGGTATATTCATATCTCAATCCAAGTATTTGAGAGAAAATTTGAATGATTTGGTATGGAGGATTGAAAACTGATTAGTACACCCATGGTAACCAGCTATAAATTGATTAAACATGATGAATCTCCTTAATCAAATCAATCCACTTACCAATCAATTATTGGTAGCTTATTGTATCTAACAACTTCTAGACCTACAATTATGCAAGTTGGTAGGTTTGGTTTCAATACTTCAAGTTAATCCCAAGGAGAGTCATGTAAATGCAATTAAAATTATTTTCAAATATCTCCAAGGGACTATTGACTATGGCTCGTGGTATCCAAAAGATAAAGATTTCAATTTTTTTACTTATACTGATGCAGATTGGGCTATTAGTGTTGCTGACAGGAAAATCACTTCAGGATCAACCTTATTTTTGGGGAATTTCCTAGTATCTTAGGCTATTAAAAATTAGAACTCCATCTCCTTAACTATTGCTAAAGATGAGTATGTAGTAGCGGAAAAAATTTTCACACAAATACTTTGGACGAAGAAAACTCTCCAAGATATGCAACTTGAATACATTGATCCTATTCCTAACATGGTTGAAAACACTAGTGTGATTAACATCTCCAAAAATACAGTTCTTCACTCCAAAAGAAAGCACATACCAATCAAGTATCACTTCCTAAGAGATAAAGCTACAAATCATGTTGTGATATTGGATTATGTGGACACAAGTGAATAGATTGCATACATATTTACTAATATTCTTCGAAGTGAGACATTTTAGATTCTTAGGAAGTATCTAGGAGTGGTGCATTTTCAAAGGTATTGAGACGGTATTTGGAAGTTGGTCAAAGCATGTTTTTATCAGTTGCAAAATGTTTACCAAGTTGGTGGTGTTTGTTCAGTCCTACATGTCTCAATACAATATTCTTTTTCTTTTTCTTCTTCCTTTTATCTCTTCAAATGTGCATGGAAAATTCTTATGCAGGGGGAGAGTGCTCAGTAGCTTAGGGGGAGTCTATATGGTAGCACTTCAAGGGGAGTGTGCATATTTCTCTTGGCCCCACATTGTTGGCATTTTTCTTCATTAGTGTCATATGTTTTCCCTTGTCATTGATGTCAAATGGGGAGAGAGTGACGAGACCAGCGTTAGATGTTAGCTTTAAGTGGATTGACCAGGTTTAGGGTTTTCCATCAATGTAAAAGGGGGGGAATTTGGCATTGTAGTGTTGGAATTGATTTCAAAAATAATTTAGATATATTTGCCTTATAATATCTGGTATACTTTGCAGTATGTTTCATGCATTATCTTTTATTGTTGTAATAATGTCTAGGTCTACATGTTAATGTCTTAAAGTTGAGTTGCAATTTTGGTGAAAGAAGGATGAAAATTTCATGATTCAAGGCAGTGTTGCAGGAACACATTTATTCACAAAATGACGTTGAGCCAATGCTACATGCTACACTATGATCACAGCAATTGTTGTTGGTTCCCATTTAGTGTCAGCGCAGATGTCTATAGTTGTGAAAAGACAAAACCACATGCACAATCCATTGTAATTTCCTACAGTTTTCACTAAAATGGTTCGAGAGACTTAGCATACAACATATATGTTTTAATTAGTGTACGAATGCATTGATTAAGTTTGTTATGGTTGTAATGGCCAAGCTTGGTCCTTATGGTTAAAACATTTTGATTGGTTTGGTAGTGGTCGACATTATGGTTAATTTGATCATGATCGACTTAGTCCAAAGTAGCTTAACCTACATTATTTTATATGTTGTGTATTTGGACAATGAAAAAATTCTAGTGAGTGTGAGTATCATTTGAAGACACTTTATGCGAGTGATCTAATAACGAATGATTTTTGAAGAGACCAAATTCTACCTGTACATGGATAGAAAAGAAAAGTGTTTGCAAAATGTTGAAATATATGGTAGTTGTTATCAGCGTGATTCAAGGAAAGTGTGTGTGCTATGCGCCTATGCACATTGGTGGTAGAATATTCATTGGATGTCGAGTATTTTGTGATATAGAAATCAATATATAGATTATGAGCCTGTTGATCGAGACTGAGTGTGAATTCTAAGCATTTTGACATAAGATTGTAATGCAGATTATTGAATGATTTTAAGTTTTGGATAAAAGTGTTTTTTCCAACTGATGATTAGAGGATTTATGCAGTGAACTTGCAGCATATTGAAGATTCAAAGAAGAATCATATCATAGTTTACAACGTTATGTTTCAATTAGTTTCAGAATTGTAATTTGAGAGGTGGTGGCTTCAAGTAAGTAGAGGCTTGTTGAATACTTAGGGGTGGAGGCTCCTTGCTTGGTTGTAGCCAGCAAAATTCCTTTTAAAGGAATGGTTGCTCCTAGCTCGTTGGGGCTATTTCTTATGTAAAATAAAATTGGAAGTAGAGTAGTTGTAGGGTGGTTTTCATCCCATAAGGGTTTCCAACAGAAAATTTGGTGTGCTTGTTTTGGAAATATTGTATTTTCTTTCATATTTTGATGTTGTATGTTTGAGATAGTTATAATTGAAAAAACATTGTTAAATTAATAATATCGATTCACCCTCCCCCCTCTTAGTATTGATTGATTCCAATAGAATTCCTTACACCACTCAGTACCAAAATATCTTCCCTTGCCATTGCTTTTCTTGTAATAGTTTTGGTCATAAAGCAATATCATTATGGAGCTTATGTAAGAAGGTATTATGTGATAGATATAAATACTTGAACTTATAAGAATGGTTATGTGGGGAAAAAAACTAGAAGCCTTTACTATTTTGATAGAAACTACATTAATTTTCTCTCCTTCTTGATCATGATGAATATTATAATTATGAAAACTATGGGTATAAAGCATGTTACTTTAGAAGTCGCACAACAAAGTTTCCTAAAAAAAAGGAAGAAGATGTTGTTGCAAGGCATCGAGAAGGATACACAAAGGTATGGAAAAGGAAGCAAGGAAAGTAGAAGAAGGGAGAATGTGGACTTTCACTATATGCTCAAAACAAAGGAATCCAATGATACATTGATAATGGATGTTCAAAACACACGATAGGGGATCAGAGAAAATTTCTCATTCTAAAAGGAGAAAAAGAGAGGCATTATTACTTTTGGGGATAATGCATAAACAAGGATAGTTAAAAAGGCACATCTAGTCTTGATAATGGAAACACTAAAACATATATTGTCTTGTTTGTTGAAGGTTTAAAACACAATCTTTTGAATGTCAGTAAAATGTGTGATTAAGAATTTTATCTCACATTTTGTTCTAAATATTGTAAGATAAAGAAAGCATGATCAATAATATTAGTGTAAAATTAAAATTAAACCTCAAGTAATGTATATGTCCTAAATTAAGTTAAAGGACAACATTATTGTATGGGACAATTGGATGAACGATGGTCATGGAATAAAAGGATGGTCATATAAGAGATATTCCAATAATAAATATTGGATCATCACATTTTTTTCATCTGTCTCGATGCTTTTAGAGTGGAAAAAGTAGAGGAATAAGCTCAGAGGACCATTTTTATTGGTAGACCCAGTTTAGTAGATTGAGGATCTGAAACCTTCCAAGAGAATTTATGAAGCATCAAATGACATTTTTTTGCATAAACATTTATTGCTTTAGCACTTCACCTTTTTTTCTATTCTACACACAAATACCTTTTCAATGGCACAACAATCACCTCAATTAGAGTTTGTATGCAAAATTCATGTCACTCGGAAGTTGACATTCTTGTTTTGACCACCATAATTTGAGAGGATGCCACGTCAACCCCATTACTCATGGAAAAGGGGATAACCAAATGATAATGATGAATAAGACTCTACAAGTGTCACTTTTTTAACTCTAGTTAAGAGTTGGAGTCAAATATAACCATTAGTAGGCTATATGCTTGTGTTATAACTAGGCCACCAGGAGGAATAGGGTTCCATTCTTTTCAAGGGTATTTTGTTCCACAGATGAGAATAGTAGTTGAAAGGGATAAAAAGAGGGTACACAGATAGGATTTGTGCAATGTAGTAGCCCACAAGATACAATCCTTAATTATTTGTACTTTCACCCATTTTCTATTCAATGGGAGAGCAAAGTGGCCTCACCTTCTAGCAGGGTTTTCTCTCAAAAACGTTTCTTAGGTTATATCTTGTGTCAATCGTGGTTTGTGAATTTTATTTTGTTGTTCTCTATTTTATGCATAATTATAATTTTCATGTATACGTAATAAACAATAATTTACTTATTCAAAATCTAAAGGGAAATAAACCCTCAGTGTATATTTCATATTTTTAAGTATAATTTTATCAGATTTGTCCTGATGAACTATCCAATGGAATATCCATAGGAGTTTAAGTTTTATCCAAAAATCACAAAACATACCAACACTATATCCAAGCCATGACATCATGGAAAGAAAACCAGTGTTCACTTTGAAACAAAGGAGTGTTCATCATCAAAGCCCTTGGAACTTGTCCATATAGACTTATGTGAGCCAACAGGAACACAAATATTAAAAGGTGTGAGTTATTTTATTTTTCTTATTAATGATTATACAGGAATGAAATGGATTACATTTCCTAAATAAAAATTAGAATCATTTGAGAAGTTTAAAACTTTCAAAGCCCTAGTTGAAAATGAAACTGATCTAAAAATCAAGTTCTCAAGATCAAACAAAGGAGGTGAGCTTACTTATAATAATTTCAATGAATCTTGTGAAATTCATGGGATTAAGAGACATTTTTCAATGGAAAGGACTCCACAGCAAAATGAAGCTGTAGAAAGGAAGAAAATAATGGTACAGGAAATGGTGAGAACAATGTTGAATAAGACCAAACTACTAGACACATTTTGGAGAGAAGTAGCCAGCGCAATATTTTACATTTGGAATAGAGCATAAATCAGAGTGAATAGCAAGAAGACTCCTTATGAATTATGGAAAGGTAGACTAGTTGTAATCAAATAATTCAAATTATTTGGAAGCAAGTTCTATATAAATATAAATGAAGACAATTTAAGCAATTTGATTCCAAAAAACAATGAAGGTATCTTTCTTGAGTATGCATATGGAAGAAAGTCCTGCAAATATTACAACAAAATATTGTGCAAGGTGATATAAAGTATTGATGTAAGAGTGAAAGAAGCAATAAATCAAAAGGACAAATAACAAATAAGTGGAGATTCAAAGGAGACAATTAATAGAGAGTAAGAAAAGTAAGAAGAAGAGGAATAAGAAGAACATAAAGAATAAGAAGAAGAGGAAGAATGAATAAAACATCCAAATCAAAATATTTTATGCAAACATGTTGAAAAGAATCATCCAAAAAACAAATCTTTGATAATAAAGTGTTCATGGTGTTGGAAGAAGCCAACAGGTGCAGGGGGTATCCCTGATATGAAGTCCCATTTAGACCTCACACCATTTGGAGTAGGAGATCCATCCAGAATATGGACTGGTTAACAAAATAGTGGGTTTTAGTGGTCTGCCTTTTGTTAGCACTTCGCCAATTCTTCGAAGGCTGAAAAGGAAACATACAAAGGTAACCACAGATCACTTGACCCAGTAGCTAGCCCTACCAGGCTGAGAGGGCTCTCTCTATGATATCACAGTCAAGGATTGATTGTGATATGAAGGATATTAGGCTAGATATGATAGGCTCAGGTAGTTTTTGAGAGATTTAGGGTTTAATGTTAGATCAAGGATGAAACCAAGTATCTAGGTATGAGCATCAAAGGGTTTACAACTACAAAAATATAAAGGATCAAGGTAGAAGTGGATCTATGAAGGATTTACGGTTTTGTAGGTATGGTGGTGAGTCTGAAAGAGTAGAGGGATTTAATGAGCATGTTAAATCATGAATTCATTAAAATGGAAGCATGAAACACAAAATGACATTTCCATATAAACAAAGCTAAATCAATAGAATATGCCTATGAACTGTAAGGAAAGCCAGTGAAGATAAAATATATGGAAAGAGGAGCTATATATCATTCAATAAAGACTATAACAGATAAAATACATGATCATAAACTCACTGCACATGAATTCGAAGTTAATAGCTTCAACTCCATCCTTTGATTTCTGAATATGAAGTGAAAGTACAAGCTACAATAGTTACAATCCTCTGATGTCCAACCAGTCAAATGACTCTCAAAATTATAGATATAGACCAGATAAACCTCTCCCCTGTCTCAGGGGTTGAATTTCCTCCAAGAAAAACTAAATTCATGCACCTATTCAATACCTACTACAAGCAAGGGAGGTTACCAAACTGACTTCCTCCTTTTTTGAACCACTTGAGCTAATTCCTCAAAGATTTTAATACATGATAAGACACTTAACTAACTCAAGTTTACAAAAATTACATTTATTTTTTACCATTTACCCTATATCATTCACCTCTCAACCTTTTACCAGAGTAAATTTACAAATTACAAAATTACAGTGTAAATTTCTGGAAATTTAGCAGGTTTTTTGCAGATGCATAGCAAGATGTTGGAGGAGGTTTTTCAGTGCCAACGCCTTACTAAGTAAAAATATTAGCAATGCCTTTATGGATATGTTGAAGAGTTTAGTTTGTCTTTAGAATATTTAATCATGAAAAATGACCTTTCTGAGGGCGAGATGTCCTCCATTTTCCCAAAACACTTCTAGACGTGCAATAGGGGTCAAAATAGTGGCGAGAAACTTGTTTTTAGAGGCTTTTTTTTTTCATTTCTTGAAATATGTGCGGGAGATTAGAAAACCAAAATGGGTATAAATTAGAGGAGGTAATGTGTTTAGAAATGTGCAGTGTGAGCTCGCTGCGCATCTGGGAATACCAAAATTGCCAAAAAACTCAAAAATTCACAAAATTGCAAAATTTCTTCAAAAATATTCACAATTTGTCCAATTATGATCCATGAAGTCCTGATGTGATTTTCTATATTTTTAGGGAAGCATCAGCAAGCAGGTATAACTTACCCTTCTCCTTTTGGCTGATTAGGGTTTCCTTCAGTTTTGCTTGCAATTGTTTGACTTTGACATTGCAAATCGTATTCCTTGTGTAATAGTGGTCATCCATGTGTTTTTGCATCTTGTTGTCTCTATTAGACTTGGAAAGGAGCTTCTCCAAGTTAATATTGACTTTCTCAAGCCAAAACTCCCTATTTTCATTTATTTCCATGGCCATCCTTTCTTCGAAAGTCAATTCTTCATTTGGTGGATTTTGTTCTCTTTCTTTTTGAAGTGATCTCGTGAGGCCCATGGTCCTTGTAATTTTCCTTGTCACCTATTTATCATGATCATATAAATATTCATTTTCAACCACTGCTTTTCCCTTCACATCTTTCATACTAGCTTTAAACTGATTCTTCTCTGAAAGTAGCTGCTTTACTTTCAGTTGATTGTTTTCCTGCTCCAAGAATGAAATTATGAAATTAGCCCTTGCCAAATTTTCCTTTAGATTGTTTATCTCAACATATTTTTATTTAACGACCTGCTCTAGGGTTTCATGCTCTTCATTAGCCTCCAATTCCACTATGTCAATGTCATGATGGATGAGCTCCTCATCATGCAAAGATGCCTCATGTTGTAATGGTGTTTCATGTTCTGCTGATGCAGACTTGGCCCCTTCCTCAATTTGAGGAGAAAAAACAAGCCTTCTTCCTCTTGCATAGGTTTTGGTCACTTTTTCTTTGGTTTTCTTTGTAAATTATTCCTTTGGTGATTGATCTTCCAACCTGTTTGATGAACCCACCTCTTGACATGTTGGTGATAGGGTTTGTTGCTTGCTAGGTGGGCTAACAACAGGCATGAGTAAGGTTGCCTCAATGAAAGTATCCCATGTCATGTTATTTTCTGATAGTTGATGGAGAACCATAACCTTTATCAAACTATGATGAAAAAGGCTAGGAATATGTTCTTTGCCTTTCACCTGCACCTTTTCAGATATTTTACCTATGCTCCTATACAAGAAATTACACAAATTGAGAGATTTAGCAGTTGTGAAGTGCATGAGTAGTATTATGTGATATTGGTTGAGCCTTGAAAACCTTCCTTCACATGTGAAGTATTTTATGATCACTCTCATCAATGGAGCATACTTCTCAAGTAAGTATCTAAATGGAAAAGCATGTGAAGGATCATTTCTGTAATGTGATTTTAGGTAGTGTTTGTACTCTTCAATTTCAAAATCCATACCCTTAAACCAGTTATCTCCATGATTATGTATTATTGTGTATTGAGAGTAGGCATACACTAAAAATATAAATTCTACCCCTGTTAAAGTAACTTTGTCTCTCTTCAATGCATTGGGAAAAATTCCAGTGAGTTGCTCATGATAGCCAACCTCTTAGATATTCTTGCAAAACTCCAGACAGTTCACATCTTCAAAAAAAATCTTGATGAAGGGAGAAGAAATTATTTTTGTGGCATTTTAAGGTTCAAATCTCAAAACCTTTTCTCTCTTGTTATACCTTTTCTTTTCTAAAGGTGAGGTATCAGTCTCCATAATGAAACCTTAGGTGATTGGAGGGAAAAATAGGGGATTTAAGGCAGTGGGTGGATGAAGCTCTAATGAGGTGTATTTGAAGGTATATGAAGAAGAATTTCATGGCTTTCTCTCATCAAATGAAATATGGTGACTAGGAGACTGAAAAAGTAAGAAAAACCCTAGACAAGGTATTAGCTTGAATTTTAGGCAAATTTGACGCAAGGTTTGAGATGAATGGTGTTACTTACTTCTTTTAAGCTTGCAAAAAATTCTTTAAGAGAATAAAATCCTTTGGAAATGATTGTGCTTCATCCCACAAAAAATGTGTGTTTCACCCAAATGCGTAGCATAGTCTTCCTATACGCAACGAAGATGTGTAGTGAGGAGCTCCTTTGCGTAGCTTTTTCAGCCAGATGCGTAGCGCAATCTTCCTGTGTGTAGCACAATATTTTTGTGCATAGTTTTTTGTACATATGTGCAACACAGTCTTTCTGTGCATAGCGCCTTGTCCAAATGTGTAGCGAAATGATGAAAATTGTCAATGAGAGGCAAAACATCGATTTCCTTGGCAATGGGAGAGGGGAGTTCAATGATAGGAGGATAGCTGGGTGCAAATGAAATATATCATTTGTCTTTTTTTCCTTTTTATAAACTGAGTTGACCTCTTTTGAGTGAGGATGGGACCCACTTGTCCTTTTCCAAGAATGATTTGCATTTTTGAAGATTGTAACTTTGGAACTTTGTAACTTTTGGAACCTTGTAGCTTTTGGAACCTTCAATTGTAGCTTTAGGAACATGATGAACTTATTACACATTAGAAACATAAATTACATTTGAAACCAAATTCAAAGAACAAATTTACCCAGATTCCATTTGATCACTGGTGACAGGATGTACAGACTGACACTAACATTAGCTCCAGCTGGGGATGGCAACTCCTTGGAGGTGTGAAGAACACCGTATACCAAGTAGCATAACCATTGGGCATGGAGTCAACAGTCAAAAGATGAGACTAAATAATGAAAACTGACTCCAAACTAAACTGACTTGATTTTTACTGAACTTAAGAAATCAACAGAAAATCAAGGGAGCCTTATGGCCTTCACTTCAGGCTCCAAGCTCCATTGATTCTCTCCTTCACACTTTTGCACAAAAAATAAATTGATATGTACAATAAGGTTAAGAAAATTCAGAAATATGCTCATAAAAGGTAGTGTTTGAGAAGCCTATCATTGACTGGTCCTCCTATGCAATCTTCTCCATTCATTTCCTCCAATAGATAAGAATTTTGTCCTCTTGATTTTGAGATTTTGTATGGCCCCTTCCATAGGTTCTCAGATTTACTGTGTTTCCCTTTCTCTTCATTTCTAGCATCCCAACAGAGGATCACATCACCAATTTTGAAATCATCTTCCTTTGTCTTGCGGTCATATACCTTCTTTATTCTCTCTTTAGCTTAGAGGTGTTTTGAAACACCTCATCCCTGGTTTGCTGAAGATGAATCATCTGATTGATCCGGTGTTGCACATCATTCATTTCACTACCTGATTCCTGTAATAGTTTCATAAATAAGATAGCAAGTGATGTAGGGAAAACTGTGTCGACTCCATATACCAATTGGAAAGGAGACATACCTATTTAATTTTTTTTTCTCACTATGTCTGCCCACAAGGCATTAACAAACTTCTTATGCCAGTTTTTCTTGTTCGCCTCCAACATCTTATTTATAATGTTGACCAAAGATTTATTTGAAGATTTAGCCAATACATTACCTTGCGGATAATATGCAGTCGAGTGACCCAATTTGATCTTGTATTTCTCGCAAAACTCAACCATTTTCTTGGACTTGAATGCAGCTGCATTATCTATAATTATTTTGTGGGGACATCCAAATCAAGACAAAATATTAGTTTCCAAAAACTGTATAATGACTAAATCAGTAGCTTGCCTCATTGGGATTGCTTCAATCCATTTGGTGAAGTAGTCGGTAGCTGTCAAGATCCATTTATGTTGGGAAAAATATGCAGGGTGGATTTCTCCAATGAAATCAAGGCCCCATTTTTGAAATGGGGCTTGCACGAATATGGGTTGCAAAGGCAGCGGGAACAACTTCCTCTTACCTTGAAATATCTAGCACTCGTGACAGCTCATCACAGTTTTATATAAATCAGAAAAGAGAGTAGGCCAATAATAACCTGCCCTCAACACTTTATTTGCTGTAGTTTTCCAAAACAGATGACCTCCAAAATATCCTTTGTGAAAATCAGTCATTACCTCCTTGGCTTCATTTTCTACGAGACAATTTAGCAAGACCCCTCTCGGGTCTTTCCACTATAGAGAGCTATCTAAAATGCAATACTTAGAAGCTTTTAATTTTAATGATATACCCTTACTTTTAGACATGTCTGGTGGAGGATTAACATGCTGAAGAACATAAATGATGTTGGTAGACCAACGAGATGAGAGAAAATTTTCTGATACCTGTATGAGTGAGTCATCATCTTCTTCTTCAGACAAAACTGAAATGAGTTGATGTCAAGTGCATATAAATTGGATTCATCCATCAACTTGGCAAATCCCTGCCCTTTGATCATCTTTGTAGGCTTGATCTCGAGGTCATACTCTAACACAGCTACTATCCACTTTCCTCTTATGCCTTCTAGATCATTTTTCATTAGGACATCCTTTACTGCTGCATTAGGGACATAGGCTAGAATGTGTGAATGAAGGATATACACTCGAAATTCCTTCAATGCCTTTACTAGGGTCAAGGCTTGCTTCTCAAATATGTTATATCTAAGGGCAGCATCTCTAATATTATGGCTGAAGAAATCAATGGGTTGCTATGTCTTATCCTTATTTTGCATCAAAACAACGACCAAAGTATTTTCGAAGGAAAATGAAAAGATGATGAAATCAATGGTATATTTGGGGTTGATCAACATAGGAGTTGTTGTTAAAGAAAATTTAACTGAATTAAATGGATTTTTAGCATCCTCTGACCACCTTACCTCATTGTCCTTTTTGAGCTTATTGGTCATTTCTCGAAGATGCTTAGTAAGTTTTGGGATAAATCATCTCAAGAACTTAATCTTACCATTAAAGGATTGGATCTCCTTCTTGATGCGTCGAAAATATATTTGTTGAATGGCATCAATATGGGAGGGATCAATACGGATACCATCTTTGGAGATGATATGGCCAAGAAACTCACCCTCCTCTATGGAAAAAAGACTCTTTTTTGGATTGAGTGAAATGCAAAATTTTCTGCACTTCTGAAATACAACTCTCAAATGATATAAATGCTCATCATCAAAATGGGATAAAACAGTGAGATCATCATGGTACACTATTATAAAAACATCATTTTCATTTGCGAAAGCGATGTCCATTTCCCATTGAAAAGTGGCTCCTGCATTCTTGAGCCCAAATGGCATTTTGGCATATTTGAATGTGCCCCAAGGTGTCATGAAAGCAGTCTTGTCTTGGTCATCCTTATGCACTAATATTTGATTACATCCTGAATATCCATCAAGAAGCGACATTCAAGATGACCCAACCACTCTCTGCAGGATATGGTCCATCTCAGGAAGGGGATAGTTATATTTTAAGGATACCTTAATCAAGTTTATGAAATCGATACAAAGACATATTTCTCCCGTTTTATTTCTCACCGGAACAATATTTGACATTCATTCTGAAAATATAATGGGAACAATGATACCAGCTTTAAAGAACCTGTTTACCTCTTTCTCTATTGACGGTAACAATATTGGATTAATTCTTCTCAACTTTTGTTGGAAGGGCTTTTGATCAGGCTTAACCGGAATTGTATGTTGAATGATATTTCTGTCATATACTTTCTGATCTGCATAGTCCCAAGAAAATACATCAGAAAATTTAGGTAACAAGGCTATGTATTTATCTTTCATCTCTGGAGATAAGGACTTGGACAACTTAACCATTTTAGGATTGTTTGTTGTTCCAATATTCACATCTTCGACACCTTTCTCAATAGGAACCATGGTTGTCTTTCTAGCAACATCATCTTGATCAAACGACTCTTATGAAGGTACAAGACCCCTTGGAATGTTATTATCTTTAGGTTGTAACACATCAACTTGAGTAGCCTCGATCACTTGATCATCTTTATCATATACTTCATCAATATAAGAATTTCAAACTCACCTTCCATCTACAAAAATTATTCACTTGTTTGTCATCCCATAACGCTTTCCAGTACCTCAAGTTATCAGGGACAACTGGTTAGTGTTTGACATGAATTTCAAACTTCATATTAGAGAATATTAGGATATTAAAGTTACTTGTCGTTGTGGCAAGTGAATCTGCCATAAGATTCTGACTTCTTGGAATGACCGACAATGTATATTTAGGAAACATTTTGAGAATGTCAAGTATAGAGTTTCTATATGCTCTCATCCTTGGATGCTTTTCCTGGTATTCCCCTTTTACCTGCTTAATTACAAGCTCGGAGTCGCCATAAATAATGATTCTCTTTGCACCTAAATTTTTCAGAATTTTGAGGTCGGTGATCAATGCCTCATACTAAGATTCATTATTGGAGAAATCAAAAGCTAACTTATAGTAACACAATCTCACATTTTTTGGAATTTTACTTGATTGATGAATTGGACTACGGATCCACTTTTTGATGCCTGCCCCATCTTTTCCTAAGGCACTGTCGAAATCCATGGTCCAAAGACCATTCTCATCATCAGGAAGTTGGAATTCTGCATTCTTATTTGTTTCTTCTTTTTGGGCCACTCTTTCAACCTGTTCAGCTCCTTTTTCTAATTTTTCTGATATCTGCTCTAAAGTACTAGGCTAATTGCCTTGTCCTTCATCCAAAACTGCTCGAAAACTATTTGAAATTTCTGGAATTTCCTAAACTTCTATAATGTGACTATCTAAATCATCAAAACCACTATCATTAAACAAATTAAAGGACTCAATATTAGTATGTACAGAATTGATATGGTGATTATTTGGTTTCTCTTTACTGGTGATCATATGCTTCATTTTTTTTTGTCGGTACAACTTCCTTAGTTTCCCAAAAACCGGGATAGTGGCGTAAGAGAAATCCAATTGCAAAGTACCTCTTAATTTTTCTCCCCATGACCTTGACAGAAGCATTCCATATCGTGGAGGTATATTAGCTACTACCACATCCATTAAGACATTTTTAGCAGTAATTTTCTCAAGTGAAACTACCAAGTCTTTTATAAGATCACTGAGACAACGTACTCTACCAGAACCAAAAGAGTAAAGATCATGGTAATTTCAAGTTATGTCCAAGCCCAAATTTTTCATTATGGCCTTTGGCATCAGGTTATATGAAGCTCCGAAATCAAGCATGGCATTATGAATCAATGACCCAAGGTTACCTTGGCAGCAGTAGTCACAATCTTGGTTACGCACACAATTATACCTAGAACATGTCTCAACCTGTATTTCAAAGTCATCACATGCCTCAACAAGATTTGACTAATAGGGCACAAGCGTATCAACAAGGAGGACCCTATCCTCCAGCTGAGGGGACCCAGTACGCAGAAAGAAACACTGATGAAAGAGCTCCCCCCCAACGACCAGGTGCAAACAAAGGATAGTGTTATGCTCAATCCCAAGCACATGACACACCTATGCAAACCAATGCATAGGTGAATTTTGTGCAGTTGTCCCAGAATCAACCACACCAGTATAACCAGGAGAACTACCCTCCTAACGTGGTTAAGAAAAAATCAAAAAACAAGCCCAAAGGGAACCCTGGACAGGGGGGAAGCAACCAACAACACCCACTGCAATCCCAAGCTGGAGGTAAATCTAACCGAAATCAGCACCAGGAGCCAAGAAATGCCCAACGGCAAGGCAAAAGGCCACCTTTGTGAACAAACCATTATTGTTCAATATGTAGTGAGTACGGGCACTATACTCACCACTGCCCTGATCTCCTTGAGCTAAAAAAGCTTCAGAGTAAACGAGGACAAGGAGGATCTTCCTAGAAACCCGCTGTTATGTAAGAACCTTTCCCCCACCAAGGGACGGTCAACTCTCAGCAACAAAACCCAGACGATTCCAGGAAAAACACCCATGAAATTTACATGATTGGGGAAGAAATGTTTTTCCAAACACGGAATCGCAGTTATGATACCCCACCAGACTCAACTACGTTGGGGGATAGTACTAGTGCATCGACTGTACCTTTTACCATTTCAAATATTCCTATAGAACCATTTCCAAAGATGGCAAAGGGACCTAATAGGCGAGTAGGTAACTACTCCAAAGAGGCCCATAATTATAGCATCATGGATGATTTAACTCAATCGCCTGCTGCTATGTCCATGTTGGAAGTACTTCAGTCATGCCCAAAGCAACGGAAAGCCCTACTTTCCACATTAGGTGCTATTGACCCTACCAATACGCGCATGATGGATTTTGACTTAGACAAAGCCACCCTAGGCTTCCTTCCATGGTCGCATTCCAAATACCAGTATCGATACAGAATATCACTATTCACTGATGTGTCATTGACGAGGGTGCATCGACATGCATCATGTCGAAAAATGTTTGGAAGAAGTTGGGTTCTCCCTAACTAAAACCCTCGATCATAATGCTTCAAGCCTATGACGGTCGTCCCTCGACCCCTGTCGGCCTCTACCAAAATGTCCCGATCTGTTTAGCCGACAAGATGGTCCACATAGGCATTGAAGTCTTGGATGCTCACTTGGATTACAATATACTCCTCGGGCGGAGTTGTATGTACGCCATGTCCGCCATAGCCTCCTCCGTCTTCCGCATTATGATGTTCCCCCATGAGGATCGCATCATTACTATCGCCTAGCTAATACATAGCAAGAAGTGTCCCCTAACCAACACGGATGTAATTATACCCTATGTAGACACAGTCACAAATGGTATTTCATGGTACCAAGAATATGGTCCTAGCCAATTCAAACCATCATTCGTCCTAGGGTCATTCCTAGGAGATCCTCCCATTATCCCTGAGGCATCTCCAGATGCCACAGGGGCCCCGGTGTGCATGATGTATACATCAAGCACCGAGGTTATTCAGGACACAAAATCAAGCAGTAACGACACTGAGGCATCGGCCATGATAGCCTCTCTAGCCTACGTCTCCTCCCAAACCCATTTCCTCTACCTTCCAGTTAGTTTCGTCTCCTAGCAGGTTTTGGCAACATTGGTGTTACCCAACATACTGTTGGCGTTCCAAGTTTGGTACCTCATCCCCCCTTCCGGAACAGGCGCCACCAACATTACTGTCATAGGGTTAAAGCCCCTCAGTCTCGAGGAGCCCCAACCAACCCAAGAAACGGTCGAGACCGCCCCCGCAAAGGAAGTTCCCATTGCGAAACCAGTTATCACGGCCAAGAAAACCGCAAACAGAGGAAAGAAGATGGTGACCCCCGCCATTCAAATGGAATCACTAGTCTGCGCCATATGTGATTTTATAGGCCACCCTACCCATATATGTCTGCAGCTAGACGAGTTAAAACCACTCCTTGGCTCTAAAGTAGACATCTTGAAGTCGCGTTCCCGTAAAAAGGAACCTACCACCAAAGGTAAAGGAAAACCACTGCGTATCAATCATGCATGCTCTCTCTGTGGCACCTACGGGCACTATAACCACCATTTCCCAGAGATACCCACGATATAGGGATGCCTTACATGTGGTAGAGTGATCCTATCAGGAGGATCCCTCCATCTAGTCTATCAACGACGAGCCTCACTCCATCCTATACTTACAAGAGGAACATAGGATTGTAGAACGACCCCCAGTAATGCCCATTATATGTTGTACGTTATGCGATGAACATGGCCACTGCCTCGAAGAGTGTGCAACCTTGGAACTCATTCATAGATGGTATCAAATCGAAAAGGTTGACTATGTGGGGCTACGGGCAGCGCAATTCACATGCTTGTTATGCGTCGACAACCACCTTTTGAAGAATTGTCACTACATACATCACTTCCAGCTAGCCCTTGCTATCATCCGCTCAACCATAGTTTTCCTTTCCCAAGAAGATGATATGGATGCCGAGTCCATAGGCAGATCCATGACCCAAGTAGATGAGATGAGTGGATCTATCATGTTCTTGAAAACCGAAGAATGACCTAGCATGGAACCCATAGTTACCCCCAACAGCACTTCGCAACAATGACCAGCGTGTACGTTATGCAAAAAGACAGACCATGTAGTCTTCCATTGCCCTGATTTAGCAGCCTTCTGGTGTTGGTTCCCCATCAGACCTCGAACTGAAGTTGACGGAACTTTCATATCAAGGATATTTTTCCTGATATGTCAGGGTAATAATTACGAGCGACATTGTACTTATGCCTTACAGATTCGTCTCACTATCGACATGATTAATGCCATAGAGAAGAGACAAGACAATATCAGAGAATGGCATAAAAATTACATTGCTGAATCAATGTCCCCACCTCCGCAGTGGTGTATCAAGCCTGATAAGACAACACACCACCAACGAGTAACCTCGGCCAAGCCTAGGATAACATGCGGCCTATGTGATCGAAACGATGACCAAGTCAACCAATGTAGAGAACTCAACCCCCTTGCAAATAGTCTCTACATAGTCTCTTCTCTCCCTCAGAAACTTCTCTCCAATCAAGAGAATATCACACGCACTTATTGCCAAATTTTCTCGCACTTTCATCATACATTTAAGTGTATACATCTCCCCAAGCTGAGATCGGCACGCGCTGCGTTAAGTCTACACTCCACTAAAGAGGAAGACAATTCTAAGCCAACGATAAGAAAATGGAAATAGAAGACAACCTCATCTATGTCTAATTCTTTCCAAGCATCCACGTCAGGAACAACGAGTAGCATAGAGTCACACACTATCTACTCCGTTGGCTTAGTAATACCATGCACCATCTGCACTAGCCTGAATTACGCACCAGAGACGTGTCTACTAATGGAAAAATTTAGGTACCTCTATGGAAGGCACAATTCCCACCTACTAGAAATGGACTATCCTAGTGGGGAACCTAAATTTGTTCCCATACAGAATCCCATTACGGAGATTCTTCCCCCACCAAACGCCGATGATAAAATCCACCATATACGATTTGTATCCGCTCATATTAGTGATAGGATTACTGCCTCAACCTTTTCCCAGGATTTCCATCAAAATCCTGTCACAAAAGACTAAGGCACCTTGCACTTTTGCATTGATTTCTGCAAAATCCAAAATTTACATACCGCCATCGAACTCCTTGATGATACCCAGCCTCTAGAACAATGCCTAGTACAACTAGAGCTTGTCAACAAAAACCGACGATAGTCACTGCAACATAACGAGGCCCATAAGAAAAGGGTTAAAGTGTCATTTGACCACCACATCACCCCTTGCTCGTTTACCAAGGGGGAATTAGTCCTCCGCTATGATGTCGCAAAAGAGGCCTTAGGGCTAGGAAAGTTCAAAACCTTTTGGAAAGGACTCTACATCATCAAACACTGCCTCCAACAGGGGGCATATATCTTGACGGAACCAAACGGGACTTGCCTTAGCAAGTAGCCAAGGTATCTAACACCTCGAGCAGACATACCTTGGGTCAAGCGGTCCACTTGACCCCGGAAGTCCTCAAGAGAGGTCACCTGAGCCGTAAGTACTACAATATGATCCTCAGTTGCATCTGCACAAGCTCGCTTGGTTGCAACCTCTACTGCTGCCCTCACTGGAAGGGCCAACACCATCTCCGCTAGGTCCACTGACACCACCTGCACCACCTCCTCCCTAACCACCTCAAGGTCGGAGCGGAGGGTCGAGACCCACCAGTCGGGCCACGGGGCAACCTACCTCGCCAACATCTACACGAGTAACCAAAATAATGTCAGTGTCAAAACAAAACACATAAGTACATAAATACTTGAACAAACGCATAAAAATATAACACATACTTGCATGTCCGCAAACATAACCGAAAGGGAGACCCATGTTTGGGTCACCTCGAAAGTCCATCCCCACATACGGGTATGGAAAGAACATCTATGGGTTGGCCTCAAACCAGGCCTTTGTCGTGTCATTCCAATAACGACCCACCATGCCACCACCGCCTCATGGCATCACCGAAGCCCACCTCCTCATGCGTGGCTCAGTGCGGCCCCCCAATAGGGACTGCCACCACCAGACTCAGCACCACCACCCTCTCATACATGATGCTGCATAGGATGCTATCGTACGCAAATGACTTAGATCCACATTGTACCTTGTTCAAATGCGACACCATCCCATTAAAACAAAAGCAGGAAAAATTGAAAAAGTGCCCGCCCCTCAGTCGACGTAAAACTCCACCCGCAGGCCAGATGCCCGATGTGGAGCAACTGACCCCGCTAGCCGCACAATAATTGCCAGAGCACACCGCTCTGCCACATCTGTCACTGATGCAATGTTGATGCACCCGTCAGTAAGAGGCGCACCATCGCAATGCCTCCTCTGGAATCTGTCAAGGTTCACTCTCCCAGCAAAGAGTGGGTACCTCAGAGCCTCACCCTGAGGCAGTAATCTGGTCACAAAGTAAATATCTGTCTGGATAGATGCTAGATTCGTCCCACGGCACAAACATTTGCCTTTACTTTGCACCAATGTTGTATATTGTAACATAACAAAGGTCCCTACGACCACGAGAAACTCATTCTCAACAAATTCAAAAGGCCCGCCATTCTATGGGCATTAAGCCCCTAGCATCAACGGCTAGAAGCGGTTTGGATCTTGGGTAGTCTGCTTCTCTCCACACTTCACGTAGGAAATTTTCTGAATAATGAAGATTTATTCACTGAGATTATCCTGGTCACACACTAATTCGAATTCATGCATAACACATAACCTCTTCTACAATTGATCATCAATATGCGGAAATAGAAAGCAGTCGCATGTGCTCATTAAAACATAATCAAGCACACATATCAACACAGTATGTAATGGGGAAAGCTTATAGCTGAAAACCCCCAGCTATTTTGTATATTATAATGGAAGAGAACATGTAACAATACATAGCACAATAATCCTCACAAGTACTCAGTACTATCTCCAAAAGTTACACACAAACTAGCTCAGTTTTGAACAAGTCACGGGTTCAAAACTCCTCCACTGTTTGCCTGCCTCTACTGCGCAATCCAAAAGGATTATGGATGAGATCCAAGTTTGAATCCCACTAGCTCCAACTGTGCAATTCTCATTGGCAATCTCCTCCAATGCTTGTGCAAATCTCATGCACAACTATAGTCACAACTAATAGCAAACCGGCTCTTTCACCTATCTCTTCCACTGGTCTTCACTAAACTGTCCATGCACTGGTGTTAACTGATGTGTTCTTTAGTTGAATAATGAGTTAATAATTAGTGAATTAATTAATAATTAATTCACACAACTCATCTCTAGTGTATTAGCCAGTTAAACTAAATACAACTAGTTCAACTAAGTTAAACCGAACACAACTCCATCAACTCCTCAATCAACTCCACCAAAAACTCTGCCACATGAGTCTAACTGAAGTCAACCATGAAATAGCTCAACCAAACCCCTAGGAATAGCGTAATTCCTTCTGTTAGCGGCATGGGCCACATTCGTAGCTCAAACTGAAGTGCTGCAAGAGAATAAGATAATGTTTATAGTCCAAATATTATTAAGAGCTAATAATATTTGACTGTTCTATTTTTAGCCCGGCAGTCTAAAAATAGAAACCGCCCAATGTCTAAAAATAGAGGTCCATCTATTTTTACCAACTCGATCAATCATCCATAAATAGCATCCTGCAACTCATAGACCATGATCCATATGTCTAAAAATAGACATAGTCTAAAAATAGACTTTGCGCCAAAAATAGCCTGCGGGCCCACTTAGTGAAGGCGACTTCATTTCACTAAGCTCCATCATCTTGTTTCATTTTCAACACCTACCAAGCAACATAGGTACCCATCGGCTAAATAAAGCAAAAAGAAAACAAAAGTTACTGTCATTATGGCCTTTCTTGTACTTGTATCCCTCAAACAGCGTGCTCGCGCGCTGTCTTCTTCACGGGGCGTGCTTTGCGCGCAAAAGGCTTGAACAATGCACCCCTAGCACTTCATCCATCATAATCATGCGCAAAGGAGGTTACTTTTTCTCGAGATCGCACGCGCAATCTAGGGAAAAAAACACCTTTTATGCTGTACAAACCCAATTTTTACGACCCCCGGCATCACCAAAATGAAAAAATTGAAATGCAGGATATCATGGAAGTTACCTCGGCATAATATCGCTAATCCCTAGTACACAGGCTGACAAAAATAGCAAAAAAGGCTCTTCTATCACCTCTGATCTCCCAAAACTCAGCAAGTACAAATGAATAGGATTAGGGCCATAATCCCATATTTATCGCCCTTTCCGGTGCTCCCGATAAACGGGTGTTGAGCTCCAAAGAAAATAGTTCTTCCACACCACATTCCACTCCATTTCCTTTGTCCATTATTAATCACAGGCTCAAATGATCAGTGGGAGTGGTTAAAGTGCTTTAAGAATGAATATCATGACTAACTTGCTATGTTTTATGATTGTGTCATTATGTACTTTTGAACTAGATCCCAGCATAGAATCTGAGACATTACGCAGCTAGTTCTTCGGTCTAGCAGTGGTATCTTCATGTTCACAACGAGGTTCGGGTGTCTAGGAGGGAAAACACATATGGTGGTATTCCACATCATTCCCTCATCATTTTTTTCTCTCCACGAAGTTTGAACGGAATTCTGTAGGTGGTTATGCACGTGGGAACTCAAACTAGGAGAGAGACTCCTAATAGGACAAGGACAGTCCAAATGTCCTTAATTATATTACGTGACCACCATCAGAGTCCTAGTTTGGTTTTTATTTGGAAAGACAATTATCCCTAGGTTATCTCAAGACAGTTATGTAATTTTGTTACAAATATGGCTCGGGAAACCAAGGGACAAGGTTAGATTTTGTGGTTGATTGCTAGATTTCAGAAGTCCGAAAACACTCTGTTTTTGAAGTAATTTCTCTTTAATGAAAGAAGCATCATTTCCTTGAAAGCGTTGAGTCAATTTTGAAGTAGATTTCGTGCTACTCCGGTGGTAGAGGGCCCTTGCTACCTGAGCAGCCTTGTTTATATGGTTTAGATAAGTATTTTAGTCTCGTTTTCATTTCTAGCTTAGGCAAGTTTCTGAAGTTTATGTTCATACTTGTTTACATTAATTATCACAGCTAGACTTACTCTTATAAACTCTTCCAAAATATCATCACGATGAATAAGGCATAGTTGTGGTATTGTAGGTTTTAGTTGCATTTCCTTTCGAATTTTATGATTTATGCTTGTTTACACTAAGTGTCATAGCTAGTCTTACTCTTAGAAAATCTTCCAAAACATCATTAACAATGAATAAGAAATAGTTGTGGTGTCTTAGATTCTAGTTTTATTTGCTTTCAATCTTATGTTTATGTTCAATTGCATTGAATAATACAGCCAGACTTGTTTTACAAACTCTTCCAAAATATCATTCCTATTGAACGAGATGGGCTGTAGAATTCCATAGACTAGTTTCATGTTAATTTAGTTATAGCACTCAGGAGGTTGATTGCATTTAGTTCAGATCTGTCACTACATTTCCAGTTTGATAATGGAATTTTAGTTTAACTCTGTTCACTGTACTTCAAGTAGATTAGAAGCACTCTAGTTCAGTCTCAGTTCATTTTGTCTCAAGAAAAGATTAATGGAATTCTAGTTTAAGTGTAGTCACTACATTTTAAAATTGATAGACCGCTTTCTAGCCTAGTGTTATCCATTGTGTTTCAAGTAGTGCTAGTTGTCAAAATTAGTCTCTCGGCCTTCATTATTTACAACTTAATTTTGTTCTGAATTTATATTGATACATCATCACATGAACAGGGGTCAGTAATATCAGTTTAAGGCTTTGATCACTCTGCAAATCTTTTACAAATTCACCTATAGCCTTTTTCCCAAGCATTATTTTAGAAAATCTCAAAACTTATGAATAAGGCCTAGAAGTGATAAGTCAAGTTGTAGAATAGGGTAACTTCAGCATCATAGGTTAATCTAGAATAGAAACCTTACTGTGTTACAAATAATCATTTTGTAATATTGTGAGTTGATTGTTTATTTGGGAGAACTTCATTTACACTTAACTTGTCCATTTCTCAAGCTCTTCCAACACACCTTTAATGAATGAATTGGATAAGTTCAAGCTCATGTTGTGATTTATTTCTTGCAATGAAGTCATTATCAAGCTTTGCATTTGTTGTTTGTCATCCATAGTTTAGGCTTTGTTCTGTTTTAGTATAACCATCCACTTCTCTTTTTCAACATTTAGCTCTTTTTCTTTTGAACATAAAACCATAAAACCAAAAACATCATAAAACACTAAACACAACATAGTGAGAAACAAATACCTAGGCACATATAGTGCACCACACTTCAGCAGTTTACCAACCCTGGTTGACAATTAATGAACTCAATTTAGGAACACTAGGTTGAGCACAAACATTTTGGCGCCATTGCCGGGGAAGTGTAACTAGGTAGCCTTGTTTCTTAAACTCCCAAAAACAATGATATGCGTAGAGAGAGAGACTCAAGGGGTAGATTCATAAGAAGCAGAAGCAGAAGTTTGATTCCTAGAACACCACTTGTTTCATCAAGACTTAGAGCCAGCACACCTCCAACTCAGACCCACATTCCATCCTTTACTGATCCTAGACTTCCAGAAGACTTAAGATCAGATATTCCATTAGAAAGACCTTCCACTTCATCCACTGAACCTGTCCTAGAAGAAGATTCAAGGATCCCTGCTAGAGACACAAACTTTTCCACTTCCACAGAAGAATCAACTATGGTAGAAGAAGGGGGAGGAGTCTTTAATGGAGAACACAGATTATTTGGAGGGGGTAGAGGTAGAGGTAGAGGAAGAGGTAGAAGAGAAATGGGAAGCTCTTTTGGGTTTCCTATAGTAGATGAAGAAACCAATACAACTATGAAAAACATTTCACCCTCTGTCCTTCAAAACTTCTATGGACTTAAAACTGAAGATCCTGAAACCTTCCTATTTGAATTTGAAATCCTGTGTAGAACTTATGACTACTTACAAGATGCTCAAAAACTTAAACTATTTCCTTCAACATTGAAAGGAGCAGCATTGAAGTGGTTTATGAGTTTGATCAATAGTTCTATTAGGACATGGGAAGACATGAAACAATCATTTCTAGAGAGGTATTTGGATTATTGTATGCCAATCAATCATAAGGAGGAAGTGTTTAAGATGTTACAAAAAGAAGATGAAAACCTAGAAGATTTGTTGGAGAGATTTCATTACAACATCAAAAGAGCAAAAATGGAGAACTTAGATCAAGACACCTTAAAAGCTCTCTTGTTGAAGACAATTAGGGATGAATGGTTGGATATTCTTAACATGATGGGAAAAGGGGATATATCTCAGCTCACATTACCTGAAATATCTGAGTTATGTATCAACCTTTCAAGAGGGAAATCCAAAATTGTAAAAGGTCCAAGAGACCCTGCTCTTGCAAGGGCAAGTAAGTCTGCTTCTGGGACAGTAAGTAGGGCAGAGATAGGGCATATGCTTGATGAATTCAAATCTGACATCTTAGGGAGTCTTAGTGAACAAATAGACACCCTTAAGTTACAAAACAAGCAAAAAGCTGAATCTGATGCCTTAGCCATCTTTTGTCCCAAATGTAGAAGGAAGCATGCCTTGAGAGAATGTCCTTTGGATGAAAAAGTTGTAGAGACTTGTGTAATTTGTTCAGAAAAACATGAGACCAAGAGATGTCCTTCACTTCCTGGTCTTAAGGTTGTCTTTCAAGAGGAAACTCCTACAAATTCCACAGAATCTCTCAATTTTGTCTCTAGAAGGCCTTGGCAAGGACCTCAAACACAAGGATTCCATGATCAAATGTATAACCAACCTCCACCAAATTGGAATTCTTGGCAGCAACCTTGGCCCCAATTTCAAAATCAATCTCAAGCTTGGGCACAAGGAGCACAAAATCCCTATGGAATATACTCCCAGTACTATCAATATCCACCATCCTATCCACCATACCCACATTTTCCTCCTCAAAAAAATCCTCAACAGAATCCTCAACCAAATCCTCAAAATCTACAACATCAAAATTAACCACTTTCATTACCATTTCCTCAGAAATCAAATTAGTTGCCCGCTCAACCCATACCAAACCCCAACAATAAAAATCCTCAGAATACATACATGATAGAAGGCCAACAGTTTCCAACTTATTTAATCACTCCTCTAGACCTTAGTGATGTTCAACTTAGGTCTGGAAGAATACTTGAAAAGAGGAAACCTTCTATGATCATACAAGAACAAGACAACTCTGAGGAAGATTCTCTACGGGAAAATAAAAGTCTTGAAGAAGACACATCTTTTCAGGACCCAAACATTGAAAAATCAAAACAAAAAGAACCAATCATTTCAACTCCTGTATTAGAGCAGCCATCAACATCCACTCCTACACCTCCCTTTCCAGAAAGATTAAAAATTGATAGAGGTGTAGAAAAACAAATTATGGTGCCTAATTATGATTTCCTAGATGAGCTAAGAAATGTTTGTATTAAGATTTCATTATTACAAGCTATCGAGGAAATTCCAATTTTAGCAAAGACAATAAAGGAGTTGAGCATGAAGAAAACAAGACAAAGAATAAGAGAGACAAAGAAAATTCAACTGGCAGGAAAAATAGTAGATATCATGATGGGTAAGATTGATATTCCAAAGTATCTAGACCCAGGAAATCCAGTTGTTAAAATTCACATCAATGGAATTGAGATCTAAAACACACTTATTGATTTAGGAGCAGCAATCAATATCATGAGTAGACAAATCATGGATAAACTGAAACTTCCTAATCTTCTTTTTACACCCACATTATTACAATTAGCATATAGATCTGTGATCAAACCTGATGGGGTAATAGAAGACATTCCAGTGTCCCTAGATTCTTGGGAATATCCTGTGGATTTTATGATCCTAACTCCTAAGAATAATCTAGGGGGGCATCCTGTTATATTAGGAAGACCTTGGTTAGCTACAGTTGATGCTTTCATTAGTTGTAGATCCGGTGATATGTACATCTCTGATGGTAGTTCAACTAAGAAATTCACTTTGTATCCTCCAGCAAGGACAATTACAGATTTAGATGATACTCAATGGATAGAGGATGAAGAAGACTTACAACCTCTCTTCACAATTTCAGAAATTAGTGAAGATAGTCAAATTATGAATACTTTAGAAAACTTTGGATCCTCTTCGGAATACAAACATGAACAATTTCAAGAAGAATCCAACATTGAGTTTTTTTCATCAAGACAGATGTCTCTTTATTCTATGGATAAATTTGGTAGCTCTATAATTGAGATATTTCCAGGCAAAACTTTGAACATAAACAAGAACCTAGAAAAATCTCAACAAGAAGAGTTAGTCAAGATATTATAGAGACATTCTTCTGCATATGCATGGGAGTAAACTGATATGAAAGGGATAAGCCCCAAGACTTTCACTCATCACATCTACATAGAGGAAATTTGTAAACCAATCAGACAACCTCAAAGACGGATGAAACCAAATCTTAGGGAGATTGTTAAAGAAGAATTGCAGAAATTGTTGAATGTCAACTTTATCTATCCTATTTCAGATAGTCAGTGGGTTTCTCCTTTGGTAATTGTACCAAAGAAAAATGGTAAATGGAGGGTATGTATTGACTACCGAGAATTAAACAAAGCTTCTCTTAAAGATCATTTCCCTTTACCTTTCATAGATCAGGTGTTAGATACCTTAGCTGGCAAAAAGTACTTCTCATTTCTAGATGGGTTTAGTGGTTATAATCAAATTCAAGTAGCACTTGAGGATCAAGACAAAACCACATTTACCTGTCCTTGGGGTACCTATGCTTACCAAGTATTGCCATTTGGATTATGTAATGCACCTGCAACATTTCAAAGGGCAGTATTAGGAATCTTTTCGGATCTAATACATGATTGTGTAGAGGTATATATGGATGATTTCATAGTTTATGGAAACACATTTGAAGAAGCCTTAGCAAACTTGGAAAAAGTTTTAAAAATATGTAAAGAAGAAAATCTTTCACTTAGTCATGAGAAGTGTTTTATGATGTTTACTGAAGGAATTGTTTTAGGACATCACATTTCAGGGGATGGGATTAGAGTTGATGAGTCAAAATTTGAAGTCATCTCCAACTTATCTATTCCAAGTTGTCAAAAAGATGTTAGGATTTTTCTAGGATTTACAGGATATTATCGAAGATTTATAGAAAACTTCACCAAGATAACATCTCCACTCTTCAAATTACTTACCAAAGACTGTGAATTCAAATGGAATTCTGATTGCCAGTTAGCCTTTGAGACCCTGAAAACAAAAATTTTTGAAGCACCTATTTTAAGGGGACCTAACTGGAAGCTACCTTTTCATATTTCAACAGATGCCTCAGATACAGCTCTAGGAGCAGTATTGGGACAAAAAGACCTGATTCCTTATGCCATCTACTATACCAGTAAAAATTTGAATCCTTCAGAGTTAAACTATATTGTAACTGAAAAAGAGTTTTTAGCTGTTGTTCATGCCATAAACAAATTCAGACACTATATAACAGGCTATGAAAATTTTGTTCACACAGATCACTCTGCAATTATATATTTAATGAAAAAATCAATTAATAATGGCAGAGTCATAAGGTGGTTATTGCTTTTACAAGAATTCAACATTACTATTCTAGATAGGCCAGGTAAACAAAAAACAGTAGCTGATTTCCTATCTAGACTCCAAAACATCAAAGATGACACTCTAGTTGAAGATCAATTTCCTGATGAATATCTTTTTGCAATTTCTACCCAAACTCCTTGGTTTTCTGACATTGCTAATTATTTATTTTCAGGAAAATTTCCTTCAATAATGAATGCAAGAGATAAAAGAAAAATCATTCATGACAGTGCAAAATATTCATGGGTTGCTAATGAGTTGTACAAGACAGGTCCAGATTTGATCATTAGGAGATGTGTTCGAGAAGATGAGATGCCTGAGATTCTCAAAGCATGTCATGATGAACCTTGTGGCAGACACTTTGCTGATAAGAGGACAGCTTATAAGGTCCTTCATTTAGGATATTATTGGCCATCCCTTTTTAAAGATGCTAAAGAGTATGTCAAAAGGTGTGACAGTTGCCAAAGGGTAGGGAAACCTTCTCCTTCAGGTGAGATGCCATTACAACCTCGGGTACATATTGAACCTTTTGAAAAATGGGCTTTGGATTTTGTAGGACCTATTAGTCCTCCATCAAGACAAAAGAGATATATATTAGTTTGCACTGATTATGTTACAAAATGGGTAGAGGCCAAGCCATTACTTTTTGCTAATGAAGCATCTGTAGTTAATTTTCTTTTTGAGGATATTTTTACTCGTTTTGGTGTCCCAAGGGAAATTGTTACAGATCAAGGAGCTCAATTCACATCAAGGCTAGTGGAACAAATGATGGAGAGGTACAGAATCAGACACAGAAAATCTACTCCCTATCATCCATAAGAAAATGGTCAAGTGGAATCTACTAATAAGGTCATTGAAGGGATCCTAACAAAGACTGTTCATTTACATAGAAGAGATTGGGAAGATAGGCTTCCTGAAGCCTTGTGGGCCTATAGAACTACATGGAGAAGCACAACAGGTCATACTCCTTATGAACTTGTTTATGGAAAGCAAGTTTTATTTCCCATAGAGTTCTAGATTCAAACTTTCAAAATGGCGGTTTCAGTTAGGACTTGATCTAACAGAGGCACAAAAGCATAGATTGGAGCAGATTAATGAATTGGATGAGATCAGACAAGATGAAGTTAAGAAAACAAGTATAGTCCAACAACAAAGGACTATATGGCATGATAAGTACATCAAAGAAAAGAAGTTCAAAGAAGGTGACTGGGCTCTCTTGTTTGATTCAAAGTTCAAAGATTTTCAAGGTAAATTCCAAACACATTGGCTTGGGCCATATGAAATTGTGAAAATTTTCGACAATGGAGCAATAAAAATCAGGACAATAGATGAAGAAGAGGTCACTTTTCTTGTGAATGGTCATAGATTGAAGCTGTATCATAAGCCACTTTCAAGAGAATAATTTGTCAAGAAGTTCCAGGAAAACAATGATGTGAAGTTAATGAAGAAGAATCTTTCTTCTTCATTAAATTAATTGAATTTTCTGAAGTCATTTTATTGAAAAAATAAAAATAAAAAATAAAAAATAAAAATAAAGTATAAACATGAAAACTAATCACTGATTAGCATGTTTATACAGAAAAGGTAGAGTGAAAATCAGAATCTTTCTGACACTTTAGCTTTTCAAATTTGTTTTTCTGCAAGCAGTTGTTACATAATCATAAGTGCAGATCCATTTCACTTATGGTCCATTTCATTTCATTCATCCATACTTCATTTCATTCATTCATCCATACTCCATTTCATTCATTCATACACACTTCATTCATTTCACTCCATGGTCCACCTCATTTCCATTCTAGATTTTTAAAGTTTGATGTCTTTCTGCAATTGAATAATACATATCATGAATTGTAGGCCACTTCTCATACTTCACTCCATTTCATAAGTTGTGATCCATTCCACTCCATTATTTACTTCATTCATATTCCATTACATCATATTTTATTATCCATCTTCACTCATTCCATACAACATTCCACTCATGCTCCAAACCATTCCATTTCATGTTTCAAGTTCTCTACAGGTACATTCTGCAATCAATCAGACATTCTGTAGCCAGTCAGACATTCTGCAGCCAGAGATCCTGAAGGCATTGTCTAGTAATCACCTGATCTGCAATAAAATGATCCTGCATATCCATGACAACAAGCAAAATCAAGAAGGTTATGAAGACTCAAAAATTAATGATTTTCAGGAGAGAACAAAGCATATGAAGAACACAAAAAAATCAAAGGAAAGGCAAAGGTAAAAGTTCTGATTATAATGACATATCATGAAAGATTTTAGTATAGTTAAGTTATGAATAATTCAAAAAGTTGTTTTAATTAATTTTGTTGATCATGCCTAACAAACCTCCCGCAAAAAATTTGGATAAAACTCCTTCTATTCCACCATTTCAAATTCCATATCCGATCATCATTTAAAAATCTAAACGGTTAAAGTGCTGAAGTGATTGGATTAGTCACGTCACTAGGCCAAAGCATTTAATGATGATTTTGAATTCGTTACAAAATATCTCCGTGGTCTTTTCTTCTGTGATATCTTTCAACTCATATACATCATCCTCACCTCATTATATTCATTCCGCAATCACTCCATATCATTCTTTCCCGTAGCCAACTCTTAACCATTTCAGTCTGTAAAACAGAGGAAACATCTGTGGGGCAAAAACATCTCTGTAACAGTCGTTGTCACCGTGAACAGAGGAGCAAAAATTTGAAGGTTGGAAAGCGGAGTTATGGGTCTTATAGTGAGGACTGAAACGGTTGGCACTAAGTACTTGGAAGGTTATCCTCAAGTCAGAGAAATGTTACAACAAGCAGGTTGGTTGCAATTCTTTGAAAAATTCAGTGGGTTTCACAAAGAGGTGACCAAAACGTTTGCAAGATCCTTCAAAGGAGCTGAGGTCGAGATAGGAGATATTAAATTCACCATTACAGAAGCTTCCATTTCAGAAGCAACCGAATTTCCCAGACAAGGAGAAAGGTGGTTCAAGAATAGAGAATTTCATAACGAAACATGGAAGCAAATACTCAAGTCACCAGGTATGGATGTTACCATTTTTAAAAAGGGTATCCCTAGCTCTGCACTAAAGAACAAATGGAGGAACATGTTGCTTATCTTGCAAAAATTCATCACTTGTGAAGGAAGATATGGTACTTTCTATGTCTATCATATTCGGTTGATAATGCATTTCCTAGAAGAAGAACTCAATTTTCCCTTTTTCTTGCTTCATAGTTTAAAGAAAATGGCCTCAAGTGTTCAAAAGAGAATTCAATTTCTGGAAACAATCTTATACAACCATGGTTTAGTCAAAATTTTGATTGAACATCATTTGAGCAAAATGGAGATAATTGGGAAGATTTCTTAGTGAGAAATCACTTTGAAGAACCCAAGGAACCTCCACCTGAAGACAAACCTACAAAAAGAAGCAGAAGATGGAAAACCTCCAAAACTGAAACTAGTAAAACAATACAAGAAAGCAGTGAAGAAATGATTTCTGAGAAATTGACTCAGATTAAGAAGCAGCTTAAGAAAGAGAGGATAATAAGAAAATTTTCCAGAGAGAAAGGAGAAGGGCCATCTCAACCGAGAAGGAGCCATAGACTTAGAGGGATACTAAAGAAAACAAAGGTTAAAAAAACTGGAGTCATAAACATAGAGGATGAAGAAACACCTACTGAGGAGGATTTTGATGAAGGAGCTCCTGAAATAGACCCAGCACAGCAAGAAATTTACAACTATGTTGAGACATTAGAGAAAAGAGCTTCAGAAGGAAGAGACAGAACTCCTAGTCCACCAAAATCTGTAGTTGATATCCTAAGGAGGGATAAATATGAGTTAGAAATACTCAACAGACATATCAAGAATGAGAATGAAATTCTGAGAGAGCAAGTTAAACTGAAAAATGATATGAATTCAACTCTGTCTTTACAAATGCAAAAGTTACACAAGGCCAGTGAAAAATTGAAGAAGAGAAATAAAAAGTTAACCAGGGCACTCACAAATTTGAGATTCAAGTTAGTCATAAGGAAGCCCAGAAGGCCTTTGACTGCCAGGCAAAGCAGAAGAAGAGGGTTGGATGTCCTTGCAAAGGTCTTAGAGTTCATGGAATAGTTGCATGAGGACATGCAAGAATCTAGTAGTGGGGGTATGTTGAGCTCCAAAGATGTTCTTTCTTCCACCACATTCCACTCCATTTCCTTTGTCCATTATTAATCACAGGCTCAAATGATCAGTAGAATTAGTTAAAATTTCTTTAAGAATATATATCATGACTAACTTGCTATGTTTTTATGATTTTGTCATTGTGGTACTTTTTGAACTAGATCTAGCTACAGAATGCAGACATTCTATAGCTAGTTGTCGATTCTGCAGCTGTCTTCCTGTCTATGCAGGTTCCAGGTGTCATCTCAGAGGAAAACACATATGGTCATATTCCACATCATTCCCTCATCATTTTTTTCTCTCCACGAAGTTTGAACGGAATTCTGTAGGCGGTTATGTACGTGGGAACTCAAACTAGGAGAGAGACTCCTAATAGGACAAGGATAGTCCAGATGTCCTTAATTATATTACGTGACCACCATCAGAGTCCTAGTTTGGTTTTTATTTGGAAAGAAAATTATCCCTAGGTTATCTCAAGACAGTTATGTAAATTTGTTACAAATATGGCTCAGGAAACCGAGGGACAAGGTTAGATTTTGTGGTTGATTGCTAGATTTCAGAAGTCCGAAAACACTCTGTTTTTGAAGTAATTTCTCTTTAATGAAAGAAGCATCACTTCCTTGAAAGCGTTGAGTCAATCTTGAAGTAGATTTCATGCTACTCCGGTGGTAGAGGGCCCCTGCTACCTGAGCAGCCTTGTTTATACGGTTTAGATAAGTATTTTAGTCTCGTTTTCATTTCTAGCTTAGGCAAGTTTCTGAAGTTTATGTTTCATGCTTGTTTACATTAATTATCACAGCTAGACTTACTCTTATAAACTCTTCCAAAATATCATCACGATGAATAAGGCATAGCTGTGGTATTGTAGGTTTTAGTTGCATTTCCTTTCGAATTTTATGATTTATGCTTGTTTATACTAAGTGTCACAGCTGGTCTTACTCTTACAAACTCTTCCAAAACATCATTAACAATGAATAAGAAACAACTGTGGCATCTTAGATTCTAGTTGTATTTGCTTTCAATCTTATGTTTATGTTCAATTGCATTGAATAATATAGCTAGACTTGTTTTACAAACTCTTCCAAAATATCATTCCTATTGAACGAGATGGGCTGTAGAATTCCATAGACTAGTTGCATGTTAATTTAGTTATAGCACTCCGAAGGTTGATTGCATTTAGTTCAGCTCTGTCACTACATTTCCAGTTTGATAATGGAATTTTAGTTTAACTCTGTTCACTGTACTTCAAGTAGATTAGAAGCACTCTAGTTCAGTCTCAGTTCATTTTTGTTTCAAGAAAAGATTAATGGCATTCTAGTTTAAGTGTAGTCACTGCATTTTAAAATTGATAGACCGCTTTCTAGCCTAGTGTTATCCATTGTGTTTCAAGTAGTGCTAGTTTTCAAAATTAGTCTCTCGGCCTTCATTATTTACAACTTACTTTTGTTCTGAATTTATATTGATACATCATCACATGAACAGGGGTCAATAATATCAGTTTAAGGCTTTGATCATTCTGCAAATCTTTTACAAATTTACCTATAGCCTTTTTCCCAAGCATTATTTTAGAAAATCTCAAAACTTATGAATAAGGCCTAGAAGTGATAAGTCAAGTTGTAGAATAGGGTAACTTCAGCATCATAGGTTAATCTAGAATAGAAACCTTACTGTGTTACAAATAATCATTTTGTAATATTGTGAGTTGATTGTTTATTTAGGAGAACTTCATTTACACTTAACTTGTCCATTTCTCAAGCTCTTCCAACACACTTTTAATGAATGAATTGGATAAGTTCAAGCTCATGTTGTGATTTATTTTCTTGCAATGAAGTCATTATCAAGCTTTTCATTTGTTGTTTGTCATCCATATCTTAGGCTTTGTTATGTTTTAAATAACCAATAACTTCTTTTCACCAGCACTTAGTTCTTTCCCTTTTCAAACATAAAACCATAAAACCAAAAACATCATAAAACAATAAACACAACGTAGTGAGAAACAAATACCTAGGCACATATAGTGCACCACACTTCAGTAGTTTACCAACCCTGGTTTACAATTAATGAACTCAATTTAGGAACACTAGGTTGAGCACAAACAAATGCTCACAGAGAGCATCGTCTTCCTAAACCAAAACCATACCTATGGTTGATTCTGCCGCAACGATATAAAAAAGGAAATCCTTGTTATAATCGGGTGGGCTCAGTAAAGGAGTAGAGGTGTATTCTTTTTCAAAGCATCGAATGAGCATTGAGGAAAATCGTCCCATAAAAATGGAACTCTCTTCTTCAGTAAACTCATAAATCATTTTGTAATCTCAACATACTTGACGATAAATATCCTCAATAAATTGCCTTTTCCTTAGAGACGTTGAAGCTGACAGATAGTGGATGGGGGAGGAAATTGAAGTATTGCCTCAACCTTGAATGGAACAACACAAATACCTTTAGTAGATACAATGAATCCCAATAACTAATTGGATGTGAGAGCAAAAACACATTTATTTGGATTCAACCAGATCTTGTAATAACGCCATCGTTCAAAAATCAAATGAAGGTGATGTGGATGATCAATTCTGTTTCGAGAACGAACAACTATTTCATCCAAATATTCTTCGATAATATGTTTGACGTCATGGAAAGCATATGACATGACCCACTGAAAAGTCGCTCCAACATTTTTAAGGAAAAAAGGAATCTTTTTGTATGCAAAGATAATATATGGATAGATAAAAATTGTCTTATGCTGATATTTTGGATGGATAGTAATCTGATTATATCCTGAAAATTTGTCCATGAAGGAAAAAAATCTTGTTTCCCGCACATTCATTAATAATATTATTGATAAAATGTGTGGGGAAATTATCTTTCATACAAGCCTATTTCAAATCCCTAAAATCAATGCATGCGTGGAATGATATCGTTCCTTGCTTTTTATCAATAGGGACTGGATTCGAGACCCACTCAATTAATAGAACATGGTATATGAAACCCGCCTTCAGCATCTTTTCAACCTCGGCTTTGATGGTTGTTTCTTTCCTAGGGTTCATCGGTTGAAGATTTTTCCGTACAGGCTTAACGTTCTCATAGGTCTTGATTTCATGTTGGACTATTGATGGATCAATTCAGGGAATTTCCTCACAATACCAAGCAAACACATCTCGAAACTCTTTAAAAATATCGGTATAAGTATGAATTTCTTCAGGGGAACATTAATCTCTGGTGAATAAATTATCGGTAATATTGGAATCCCTGGATATGTTCACCAGAATAGTTTTTGAAATAATGTACATATTACCTTCGGAAAAAATCTGTGTTGGGGCCAAAGGATTTAAGATTGTATGAACATTTCCAGTTGAAGAAGGAATAGACAAACTTGATTCCACTTGATGCAAATATGGGAGACAATATGACCGATGATGCAAGTCATCTCACGGTTTTTCTACATCGGTCATTACTTCTAGGATTGCATCCTCAGATGGTAAGGTGGTACCAAAATAGTCCATAGAGGAAGTAGAGTCAAGAGTCCAGGTCAGAGCCACATCTCCATCCAAATCCTCTGATGAAAGAGGAGTACGATCAAAATATGCAGTATTAAATATAAATTGATAAGTGATTTTTGCTACAGACATGGGGTATGTCATTCCACCCACTTTCCCATCCTCTAATGTGCTCGTAGGGGAGGGTAAGGGCCAAGGATCAAAAAAATAATGAGTTATGAAGAAACTTCTTCAAGTAGGGGCCTTGGAGGATGAAATGGCATTAATTCGAGCAATAGGAGAAGGAAGATCAAAATTACCCATCAATGAGGAATACATTCTGACTCCTAAATTCTCCACAGGCATCTTTGCATTCTTCACCAAGGGAACAATATTAACAAAATATGCATTGGGTTCTTTAGGATAATAAGCCATTTGATAAAAATTAGCAATAAAATCCATTTCATAAATCCAATTTCGACCCAATAAAATATTATAAATGACCATAGAATTTTGTGAGATTAGGTGAAGGAACAACTTGAGGAGATATGATAGCCTTCCAATGTGCAATCGACATGACACATGTGGAAGCCCCTTCATCAACTAGAGTTCAAAATATACTCATTTTCTGAAATGTAGATTTGATCTAGAAAGCCATATCATGGGGGAGTCTCTTCTTAATATTTAACATATCAAATGTTATAATAAGAGATTTTTTTGGATCTATCACTCCAATCGCAATGAGAAATGCACTCCTTTTTGCAGGACACAACTAGAGTACCTATAATGCTGACATTGCACATGGACTCTAGGAAAAATATTGAACAATAGAGTAGCTTTGGGTAGCCTTGGCATTAGTATTGATAGTCGAATGTTTTGTAGAGCCTTTCGACATCCGAGTTATAGGCTCAACTATGGGTCTCTCAATATGGAGCTGCTCTAAACATCGGAAGCATCCTTAGTGTTAAAAGGTTCTGGCTCACCATAATCATGTGATCTTGTAGCAACATCAACATGAGACCTCACCATATAGATTCAATGAAGTTTCCCCCTCCTGACTGCCTCTCGCAGGGGTTCCAGTATTACTATTCGCACCGGCAAGCATTTGTTTCCCTTGGGGAAAAGGGTTGGTAAGAAAAATCCTAGGAGCTAGAATAACCATGTTGTGCGAACAAGTGTTGAGTGTCTTGAATCTTAGGACAAAGATGAGTTGAATGATATCCACAGCATAATTTTCATGGAAATTTGACTTTTTCTTTCGACTCATTTTTACCCTCTCCAGTATTATCACTGGGTTTGTTCACATTTCCTTTCCCATCCTTATCCTTTTTTCTTACCACTTCACTTCTTCTTCCCATCAGATTTTTTATTTCCTTTGGGGTTCAAATATTGGACAATGTTAATAGCTAAAGGTTGAGAATTCATAGGCACTGACGATGATGCCTGAACCGAAGAAGCAGTTTATAAAGAAAACTATTGCAATTGACTTAGTAGGTTATTCATGTTATTATCAATCGATCCCACTATTCTGTCGACATGGGGCTTAGGCTTGGGTTTGGCTAAATTGATCATAGATCAAGGATCAATAAGAAAAATCTTGTAGAGAACTCTAGATTGAGAATATATGATTTCTAACTATTGGGCTCTAAAGATGGCATGTTCTTCAATGAACACTCTGAAGAGCAACACATCCTTAGAAATTTATGTCTGTAAAAAACCATTCTATAAGGAATTCATTAGGGATATAGGCCTTAATGAGCCTCTTCCTTCTACGCCATTCCTAAATCTAGTCAGAAATATGAGTTGCTTTATCTTGTTGGAAACTAGCCAACAACTCAGTTCCAGCATCATATCGGACATGCAATTGAAAATGGTTTTAAAACATAGTATCCAACTCACCAAGCGTAGTAAAGGTGCCCCCACTAATCTCTATGTACCATTTTGCAGCATTTTCAGTTAGGGTGTGTTGGAATAACCTCAACCTAATTGAATCATTGATAAGGGAGTTGGATGAACACCATAAGTGGAATGTTGTTACATGATCTATTAGATCCTCTCTAGAATTCCCTTCGAATTTTGGAATATTAGATGAAATTTTGGTGGGAACTGGAGGCCAAACTAGATTATACTAGATCAGATCATTTGTCAATTTTGAACTATATGGAAAATTTAGGGTTTCCAGGAATGATAAGCGTGGAGGAGTGGGAGAAGTCCACCCACTAAGAGTAGAATTTCCAATGTTGGGAAAAGAGTCACCTGGATTTGTATAGGCACTAGGTTTCCAAGGGCTATTCATAGAAGAGGATGAACCATAAGGAAATCCTTATGGCCCAGAGGTATTTGTATGGTATCCACCCCTTGTCGTAGAGTTTCTAAACATAGGAAAATGCCCCCCAGCGAAGCAATGAAAGAAGAGGAAATCCCATGATAAGGATTCCATGCATTTTCTAAAGGATAAAAGACATGTGAGGTCTTGATAGAGGGGAAAGGCATACTCCCCTGTTTACCAAATAAATAATATTGATTCCCAATCCCTAAAACACTAACTGAAGGGTTTTCCCATCCTTGATTTACTTGAAAATGATTAAAATTTTGAGCGGTGAAAGGTAATGATCCTATGCTCAAGGATGGGCTGGCATGAGGTATATGACCACTTCCAAAAGGGAAACCTTGAAAATAATATGAACCACTTGGCATAGAAGTAATTGGTGTGGAAACAATAGATGGGAAGGTTTAAGGGACTAAAGGAATTGCACTGGATGGAATCCCAAAAGTATAAGAACCAGTGTAGGAATCAAAAGGTTGGGTTCCCCCACTCAAAACTGGAATGGAGGTAGAGCCAAGAACTATGGTACTAGGTGTGATAGTGGATATAGAAAGTGTAATTCCTCATTCAACTGAAAGAGGGGTATGCACACCATAAGTATATGTAGTTGAAATTTTTCTTATAGCATTGGCCATCGAAATAAAAATAGAGAAAGCAGGGCCCATCGACCTATGAATCGGGGTTCCAACGTACAATAGAAAATCTAAAATATTAGAAGGAAGGGGTGAAGAATGAATCATGGGTGACTCAGGAACATCTGCAACCTCAACCTCATCTTCCGATTAGAAGAGCACCCTAGAAAGGACGAGAGTGTTCCTGTCCAAATTACGGCTTACACTGGGTTCACTTTCTGAAACAATAACCTGAAAAGGAGGATCAATCTCTGATGTGTTTATTTCTACTGGTTGAAAATAAACAACATAATTTATCTTGTGCCTTCTATATGAAGTCTCGACACTCGTAAGTGAGAGCCCACGAAGCCTCCTAGATCGATGAACTGGTCAATTAGTCAATTTTAATTATTTAAGAAAAAAATTTACATACTCAAAAAAATAGAAATCAATGGAAATCTAGGAGAAAAGAACACTCACTAAAAGGTCCCTAAAGATACAACCAAAGAAGCTACTTTCAATTATTTCTGCTCTGGGTTATTAGGACCAAAAACAAAAATAAAATAAATTGAATATAACGACCTTCCAAAGATATTATAGGATAATTACGGTCTATTATTACCAACGAAGGTAACAAAAAAAAATACAGTGACCTCCAAAAAAAATCCTTTGTCGGTGCAAGTACACGAGCTTTGCAAGGGCACCCTCCAGAAGTACTAATGAGAGTGATACAACATCTGCCTTAGGTACTATGGGTCCCTAGGAAAGGCAACTAGAGTCACCAGTTCGTATCGGAAGCCAGGCATAATAGTCTTTGGTCAAGAGTTAAGAAGTAGGAGAGGGGTTATCGCTCTTCCTTGTTTTCACTCACCTTCATTCTTAACTCCCTTATGAGAAAATATTTCTCGGACAACTTAACGGGACTATATTTCACTCTTTAATCAACTTCTAAGCTTTCATTTTAGAGTGGACTTGGAGAGTCAACTCTCCACACACCTATTCCAAGGCCCTAAATTCCCTAGACTAGTTGATGTATCTACGAAAAATAAAAAAATTATAGCTCATTTTAATTAAGTGCTTGATTTTAGTGGTTGATTTTAAAGTCACAGGTAAATGGAAGTGAAACTTATGATATTTTTTATGCAAAAAGAAACCAATAGAAAACCTGGATACAGAAATGCAACTCTTTTTCTTCGATGAATAGTGATTTCTATAATGGTTCTATGAAAAAACTATGGAAAAACTCTTTTCTTTTTCTTTTTAAAACAAAATCACACACTCAAAATCTATCAAAAATACTACAATTCTTATAATGCAACTACCTTAATGAAAAATAAAACGCTTAAATGCAAGCTTCTATGGACTACTCTAAAAACAAACAAATGTGTTTTTTAAAAAGAACCAAAAGGAAAAAAATTGACACAAGAAGGAAAAAATGCAAGGAAAGTTCTCCCAAACCAAGAAAATTTAAAATTTAAGGGGGAAAATTCACACTTGCTCAAAAGCTAAAAAGACCAAAAACAAAAACCAAAGAAAAGAAAGGCAAACAAACAATTTTTTTTTTTATCTTTTTCGATTTAAAGGAAAAATAAAGCTTTGAGAATACAAAAGCAACCAATACCGAGATCAAACTCAAGCACAAAAGACCTCAAACTTCACAAGCCATTAGCAATCATGAAAATGATAAAACCTAAAGCGAAGAGAGACCAAAAACCTGAATAAATTGATCTAAACAAAATCATAAAGACTTCATCAAGTAAGAAATATTTCAGGGAAACCAAAAAACTTTCCAAGATTGCTACAACACTTCTCAAAAAGTAGAAGGAAACCAAATAGGCCAACTTAAAGAATGTAAAATAAAGTAATGAAAATATTGGGTTATAACCGAACTGAAAATCAATTCATTGTCCCAAAGACACAAAACAGCCAAGTACTTCACCAAGAAATCCTGAACCCAATCTTTAAAACCAAAAACTTCACCAAAAATCAAACCCTAGGTTGACAAGGTCTTCTCACAAAAAGAGATAGGAAAAGTGATAACAGAAAGAGACAAGACTTTTCCAGAAAAATGATGACTCCAATAAAGCACTTAAAACCAGGAAAGATCATTTACTAGGAATAGGATTTGAAAAATTCAACCAAAACCAAACATACGCGCTTGTACAGAGATATACCTGCATAAAATGCGACTATGTGTAATAAAAAGTGTGTATATATAGAACATCAAATAAAAATAAAAAGTACAGGCCTGATCCAGAAAATCAGACTACCTTCCTAGACTGCAAACAAGCCAATGACATTGGAAAAATCAAGAAACGAAATAAAAAATCCCAAATAAAGATAAAAACAACCCTTATTAGGAAATACAAGATTTTATTCCCTAAGGAGTCTCCAACTAAGTTGTGGTAAAAAACTCCCTAGGGTCAGGGTTGAGAACCCCAATAGATCGAAGGGCATCAATCAAGAAGAAGCCAACAATCACATGGTCCTAGTACTTAAAATACTAAATTCGGGTTAGGATAAAGTACTCGCAGGTCCTATGTTTGGTGTCGTTCTCATAGGGTCCAAACCCTCTGCTTCCTCCAATGCTATAAGACCTGCAACAAATTTTAGAGAAACATGTATACAACAAGTAGTTCAAAGCATGTGTATGATGTGAATGTTAGATCATTAAACATAAAGACATAAAACATGAATCATACATAATAAGATCATAACATGAATTATAACATAATACCATGACATTTAGGAACAAGACAGAGCTTCTTTATTGATATCAACAAAATAATATAAAAGAATACAACCTGATTCGACCATGGCTCCAAGTGAAACCTTTCTTTGGATATAATCTGAGCTTATGCGGGAACTCAATATAATATATAAATACACATAAATGCAGAGATGCAGCAGAAATAATAGTTCATTTCATTAATATCACATAACTGAAATATGCTTACAGACAGAATGGAAATAAAATAGTTGGGGTGCTCGTAGCTTACCTTTGAGAAGAGATGTGGTGGGTACAGGCCTCTAAATTGTGTTACAATGAAGCTAGAAGGAGAAACAATGGAAAACCCTAAACATCCAAAAACCTAACCCTATGAGATGAAGCTCCAAAACTATGGGCCCCATTTGGGTAAATTGGTACATCAACTTCCCGGGGACATATCTTTGGCAAACGATCTTTGTTTGACATGCACAATACCTTGTTAGAAATATCTATCTGATGACTACAACTTTACATGTGAGCAACATCAGTCAAATACCCATGTTACTCTCGGTTTTCCCAAAAAATGTCGTCCAGGGCCTCAAAATGGCTCCGGAAGTTCAGGACCTGAAAAAAACTTGCTAAAAATAGTAAATTGTGCTATAATTAAGGAAAATTAAAAACTGAAAGAAACAATGGTGGGGCCCCAAGTGGAATAGATAGGTGGCCACCAATATCCACCTGGATCAATCCTCTCCCATTAGGAAGAAATGGTCCCCATTGCATTGATTTCCTCCATGAGATTAGGAAACTTCTACTGAACTTGGTCCCTGGTGAACCACTTGCCTTGGTGTGGGAGTTGGCCAACTTTGACAACACGATACAGTTAGATCTTTTGCTGGAAATTGTTCTTGATTTTAATGTCCGTGATATGATCCATGGTGGATATTTCGTACATTATGGGTTTAAATTTGTTGGTGTGAGTTGTTCTACAATGTCAGAGGTTTCCATTAGAGGTGGGAAGTAGGGCCGAAGCCAGTCCACATTGAATACTGTGTGCAGAACAAGGAATGGTGGAATACTAAGGTTGTAGGAATTGTCCCCTATAGCCTTGGTGATGGTGTATGGCCCATATAGAAGCGGGCGAAGCTTATGGTGGGGTCCAGTGAGGTGCTCCTTATGCAAATGTAGCCAGACTTTTCGTCCACTTGGAAGTTGTGTGGCCCCCGATGTTGATCATATCATTGTTTGTACTTGGCATTGGATCTGTCCAATATGTCATGAACCTATTGGAGAATGTGCTGAATGAGCTCAATGAATTTTTTCACTTTGTCAACTTCAGACTGGACATGAGCCAAATTTGCCTGAGTAGCCGCAAATGGCATGGCTAAGTCAATGGGACATAATAGTTGGAATACCAAGCCCACCTGAAAGGGGTTGTGGCCGTTTTAGCTGTGGAGAGCCCGGTTATAGTTTTTTTGTACATTAAGGGGAGGCTCTCATCCCATGTGCATGGATGCTTTGAGTTGTACATGCGCATAATGTGTATAATCATCCTATTGACGACCTCTGTTTTGCCATCAGTTTGGGGATGGAAAGTTTTGGACTTGGTGAGATTGGTGTCCAACATTGACCAGAGGTTGGACCAAAATGTACTGAGGAACCTGTTGTCTCGATCTGAGATGATAGACTATGGGATCCCAAATTGTACCCACACTTGTTCAAATAATATTTTAGCAGTGGTTTCTGCTGTGATATTCTTCTTGCATGCCACCATAATGTCCATACGGTGGCAATATGATGCGATTGTTGTCCTTGATGGCAACCCACTTGATGAAGATGATGGCAACCTACTTGATGAAGTTGTCCTTGATGGAATGTGTCTTGATGAACTTGTTAAATGATGTAAATATGATGTATCTACAATGAGTACAGAAGGTAATGATGGAAGGAATGTCAGTATGTGCCAGAACATGATGAAAAGAGTATGTCTCAAGGCATACGCAGATTTGTCTAGACGAAGTAGCATATGCACGCGGGAAATAACGTGCCAAGTCGTGTATGGGAAAAAGCGCTCTAAATTTGTAAAACCAGGGGTAACTTCCATGGTATTGACCCATGGTATTGAGCGTTGGTATGTCTATGTGATCCCGTCCAGGAATACCATTGGAAGTAATGTGGTTTTGGCTCATGGTATTGAAAAAGGGTAAACCTATATAAGGAGAAGAAAATCATTGTGCAAAGGGTGTGCATGAGTCTGGGTTTGAATGAGTACTTCATTATGAAGTATATATGTATGGAAAGGGTAACAGTTTGATGATCTGAATCTGTGATGCACCTATGAAGAAAATGATGAAGAAGTGAATCTAGATCTGAAATGTATTTGTATCTTCTATATCTATTTATGGAATGTTCTGATCTGAGATGAGGCGAACATGTTTCTGAAGTAAAGGGTAATATCTGAGCTATGCATATGTTCTGAAGAATTGCGTTGAAATGTCTGAAGAAGTATACGCTGGTTCGTTTCGGTAAAAGCACGTGTATACGCGGATCTGATGAAGGAAAAGTGCGTATGTCCAATTAGGGTTTTCTGAAGTATGTGCAGAGGTATACGCGGGTTTATATGCATGAAGGCACGTATATACGCAGGATCAGTGAAAGGAAAGCGCGTATGATAAACTAGGGTTTGCTGAAGTTGTGAGATGTCTGATCTGTTCATCTGTCTTGCTAATATCTGTTTCTGATGTATACTGCTATCTGTCAATGTTGATCTAGGTAGTTTGAATATTGATTATGCTGCTATAGAGCAAGTTGTTGAATTGATGAATGTTCCTTGAGCTTAATTGTGTGGGTTGGATCCAGTGTGAAAATTGATGAAACGTGGTCCATAGAGGTGCTGAGGGTTGTAGCCTTCAGTCAGGGGGTTGTAGCTCCCTTCCAGGTGAGGCTGGTAAACGAGATCGGGGGGTCGTAGCTCCCTTCCGGGAGAGGCTGGTAAACGAGTCAGGGGGTTGGAGCTCCCTTCCAGGAGAGGCTGGTAAACGAGCGCAGGTGGGTGCCTGCGTGCTGGTCAAGTCTGCGCCAGCACATATGTTGTAAGATGTTTTCTCTATAATAAAATATTGAAGGGTGAGCAACTGCAGCGGTGGTTTTCTCCCGACTTGGGTTTCCACCTAAAAATCCTGGTGTTCATGTGTGATGCTTTGTGTGATGGTTTATTCTGTTCTTACTGCACATGTTTACTGTTTATAGAACATCTAATGAATGAATGATGGAATGATATAAGTGAAGAATTAATGGCATAATTAGATCTCTGTGTATACGCAAGTTTTATGAAGGATATCCACGGGTATACGCTAGTTGTCTTCATCAAAGTAGCGTATGGGTTTTAAGGAGTGAAAAAGTAAAAAGTTTGATAAAGTCCTAAATACTGATTCACCCCCCCCCCCCTCTCGGTATTTTTGCCAACACCATCTTCAAAATCTATAGAAGCGACCATGAAAAGCCACCGGTCATTTCCACACTTAGTAGAAGGAAGGCGGGACATGTAATCCATGGAGATGGATTCCCAAGGTCGACTAGGGGTAGGCATTGGAGTATAGAGGCCTTGCTTCTTGATGTTTGGTTTGGCAATGGCATAGGCAGTGCAGGATTTGATGTACTTCCCGACATCCAGTCGAAGGTTCGGCCAATAGAAATACTTATGAAGTATTGCCACTATTTTCTTGACCCCGATGTTATCACTCATAAAAATGAAGCATCATTTGACAAAGTCCTAGAGGTTGATGTGTCAAAGGTAAGGTCATAGAATTCATTTTTCAATACTTGGTCAAAGAAAAATTTTAATTTAGTCTATCCTAAGGTCTAAACCCACCCTCATTCAAACCCTCTCATGTTACATCAATCATGATTTTTTGACAGATTTCAATTTCCAAGGTTTCTTTACCGAAAATGTCTTTTAACCCAAGAAACCACAGTTTCATAGCGAAACACACTGAGAAAAGTCACTTTTCTCTACGAAACTGTTGATAGTTTCGTAGCAAAAAAAATCAAATTTACACTAGATACGCTACGAAAGCACAGTTTCCTATATGTCTTATCAGATTAGCTTTTAAGTGTCAAAATATCGTTGGGAAAGGGTAAGTTAGATGTCATTCATGTCATGGAGGGATAAAACCAAAGTACATGGTGAGGTCTGAAGTCATCATCATCAGTTTAGGTATGTATGAGTCATCATTGAGTCATGAGAAGACATCAAAACATCAAAATATTTCCTAATTTATTCATTTCTCATTCTTCATTCCTCCTTTGTGGGATATTGAGCTCTGGAGAGCTATTACATTGAGCCAAAACTATGGCTTGTGTTTTCAAAGGTTTACATTGCACATTATCAAGCGAGGCTGCAAACTATCAAGCAAGGCTGTGAAGACATTAAAGAAACCATGAAAGAAAAAAGAAGGAAAAATAAGGCTGGACAATTTTTGAGATATGAACCATCAGATTTGAACTTGATCAATGAAGACCCAACAACTGTGGAATTTTTGAAAAGGACAACTATTGATAGTGAGTCTAAGACTTTAGATGAAACACAACACTTATTAAAATTGACCCAACCATTGAGGAAAGAAGTCAAACATGTCAGAAGGATGAATTTGCAATTGCAGTCTACTAACAGAAGGTTGGGAAATCAGGTTAAGGACCTCCAGTATCAGCTTGAATTAATCCATGATGAATTGCAGAACAAAGGTCTAAAAATGACAATGCTTGAAGAGAAAATAGCTCAATCCATCATAAATGAGGAAGAAATGCCTCAAGGATCATAAGGTGAATTGGTTTAAGGTTTTTAAGGCTAATGGCATGATAGAAGCAAGCACACGGGCTTCACTTAATGAACCTCTAACATATCACGTGTGATCATAGCATATTAAAAAACACCCTTAATTTGAGTACATATTGGAAAATACCTCTAAAATTCACATTATTTAACCCCCTCCCAATATAAACCCAATACCTTCCCAATTAAAAAAACCCTACTTTCACTATATATTGTAGGTATCCATTTTTTCATTAACATTTTTTTATACCCCTTTATATTTTTTCATTAACTTTGAGCTCCATTTTTTATACTTTCCAATATAAAAACCCTTTACCCACTATATATCCCCCAATATGAACCCACGTGGTATGGTATTGCTTTTGCAGTGAAGCCCCTATGGAAGCAAGGTTTTTTCACTTATGAGGTTTAATTTTTCAAATTACACAAAAATCTAGAATTTCAGCAGTTTCGTATCATGTCTGGGCTTGAAGAACAACAAAACGCTACGAAACTGTCCTATTTTCGTAGCGAAATTTTTTTAAGGTTTCTGACCAACTGAAAAATAATTTTCGAATCTAAAAGAGTTTTTTTTTCATCACAGACCCAGGTACAAAAACCTCTCTCATTTTTTGCAAATTCATTATGAGGTAGCCGAAATTGATAAATTAAATGCGCTACGAAACTGTTGTTACGAAACTTTCATGTACATGATTGTTTTAGCAATAAACTTCAAGTTCATTTTCTGGTCAAATGAAAAAAAAAATTGGAAATCTGAAAGATTTTTTTCTTCATCACAGCTCCAGCTACACAAATCTCTCTCAGTTTCTGCAAATCCATCAGGTTTTGGAAATTATACACTCATCTTGGAGGCCTATTTTTTCATAATTTTCACTGGCCAAAATGGTGAAAAAATTGTAAAATTTGACTTGGAGGAGGTCCAACTTATCATTCACATGGCATAATGATACATAAGCACTCTAGAACACTAAGAAAGTTAGTTGGTTGAAACTGATAAGGATTTTTAAATGGATTTGTTGAGTTATTTAATGAAAGAAGAGTCCTTTTTGGATTCAAACTCTACAAAACAGAAATATCCCTAGGAAGTCTCCAAGTGAGCTAATCCTATTTGAAATAGGTCTCTGAGGTGGGATTTCAAGGCTAGCAAGGTGGAAAATCATTTTTATGGGTCCTAATTATATAAAGGACTTAGTTTTAGAGTTATAAGGGGTTGGAATATGTTATGGCTGAATGCTATTATTGTAAACAAGTTTTTGATAAGTAATGGAGATGTTATCTCAGAAGACTATTTGATTGTAAAGATTTTGGAGTTTCTGCTATATAAAGTAACAACACAACTTTTCTTCACCTGATATTCTTATTATATTTAAATGAGTTTCTGTCCTATCTTTTGAAATTCTTTCTTCCAATGTCTTAATTCTTATTACTCAGAATTCATGACTGTTCATGCTCTGACTTCCTTTAAGTATTAAGCTATGGTCAAATGAGTTTTGTCCTATATTTTGAAATGTTTTCTTCCAATGTATTAATGATTATTACTCAGAATTCATGATGGTTCATGCTCTGACTTCCTTTAAGTATTAAGCTATGGTATATCTCTCTAAATAGTTTTCCTTCAATGCCTTGATGTCTCATTACTCAGAATTCGTGTATTACATGCTCTGACTTCCTTTAAACCTCAATTTATTGAAAATTTCTTGTATGTGTTGTTCCTCCATTGAAATATTTACAAACCTTAGCTTCCACAAGGAAAGCCTTTGTTATTGAGATCCCTATCACTGACTCCATAGCCCAATGGTAGTAAGCATTCATCTTTTCAACCTGCAAACATACAAAACCAAGACACAAATAATAGAGTTAGCCATATATCTTTATCATTAATCAATATCATAAACCCCTTTGAGAGAGCCCTCTCAAACTAAAGAGGCTAAGCTTCAGTCAAAATTTGGTTTGAAAGAGTTACACTAAATTTGTCTTATCAGCAGCCAATCAAGTACGATTTTGGTGATAACAGCTAAAATTCCCAACGACCCCATTGTAGTGTGCTTCCAAAATCATCTTGGCACGCTCACTTGAAGAAACAAAAATGTGTCCCAAGTGACGTAGTAGTGCATCCTGGAGGTGAAAATTTGGAAGTTTCTTACCCTCCAAGAGCGCCTTGTATGTGTGGTTGAATTTTGGATCGCTCTTTTAGAGAAGCATCCAATCAGAAGTCTGTGCCCACAATAGTTGAGAATGGTGGTTAGCACCAAGATTGGTGGTTAGTTGAGGCACTCTGCGACATTATTGGTGCTTCCCTTCTTATACTTGATGTTAAAATGAAATTGTGGCAGATATGTGGACCACTTATGATGGTGATCATTCTGCAACTTCCCTTGTGTTTGTATTAATTTCAGGGGTCAGTGGTCTATGTGGATGATATTTTCCTTCCCCAAAATGTATTGTTTCCATTGTTGGCAAGCCTGCACAATGGAATACATCTCTTTGTCATAAGTGAGATACTTCCAGACTGTGTTGGAGAGTGTCTCACTATGATATGCCATTGGATGCTCCTGTTGAGTAAAAACTTCCCTAATATCATAGTCTGAGGCATTTTTCTCGATCTCAAATGGTTGTTTCAAGTCTGGTAATGTGAGCACTGGGGCAGATCAGAGGCGATGTTTCAACTCGACGAACACCATCTATTGAGATTCAAACCAAAATTATTTTTCTTTCACTCCTCCCTTGGTGACTTGGCTCAAGGGCCAAGTGTTAGGTCCCTATATTACTAGTTTAGTCCCTTATTGTTATTAGTGTATCCCCGTTATTGTTATTTTTGTACCCCTGTAACCCCAATATTGTTATTATTGTGCCCTTACATTGTTATTGTTAGGTCGGCTAGGATTATATTGTGGGCCCATGGACTCCTATATATAGAAGGAGGTTTTGGTCATTTGTATCATCCAAGAATTTTTCATTTATGTAATGTATCGGAGGTTTCGCCCTCAAAGTGGCTGATTTATAAGGTGTTGATCTCTCTTTTCTTCTATTTTTGGAGCTGGTTTCATAAAATTTGATATCAGAGCTTTGGATTCTAGGGTTTCGCTGCTCCAAACAGGTCATTGTGGAATTTTTGCAATAAATTTTTTTCTACGAAGGTTCAGAATCTGAAATTTGTATAGCGTGAAGCCGAAATCCTGAGGAACCTCCTGTAACTATAAAATAGGTCATCGTGGAAGTTTTGCTACAAATTTTCGTATACAAAGTTTCAGAAGATGAAATTTTTACAGTGCAAAGTAGAAATCCCGAGGAACCTCTTGTCAAAATTTCAGATATTGTTTCGGAATATTTTTGGATATATGATCTGTGGAAGTTAGGATTTTTTCACGCTCCTGAATTTAATCTCAAAGAGGTGACCGTGGGAAAAACGTCATAACTCTCTCTCTGAGCATCGGATTGGGATTCTATAAAAAGAGGCTGCAATTACATGGACTTTAGTCTTTGGTATACCAATTTCAAATCCGAAGGAGGAAACAGTGACACGTGGCAAGTCATACAAGTTCCCTCTATGGAACTAGTCCATAATTAGGTCATCGTGGGAGATTGGGCATAACTTTGTCTTGAAGAACCCAAATCAGTCAGACCTGTGGCATTCAAGAGAATATTTTGAGGGCTACTTCAAGGCTGAATTTCAGATAGTGAAAATCCGAAATCACGGAGATAATTTAGTTTTAATATCTAGCTCCTCAAAAGCAAGAAAAAGGTGTGTATTTTTTTCGAATTATATAAGTCTCGTTTGAAAGAAAATAGTTTGAATTTATTCCAAGGGCATATTGAAGAATAGATATCAGTATTGAGTTCTAAAATGCCCCCTAAAAATAATTCAACACCAATTAAGCCTTCAGAAGGCTCTACTATGATTCATGAAGATGAAGAAACACAACATGAGATATCAAAATTACAAGAGCAAGTGCACCAAATTTCTCTATCGCAAAGAGAAACAAAAAATGAAATGAAAGTTTTGAAAAAAGACGTGGAAACTAAGATGGATGATTTGAAGAAAGGCGTGGAAGCTAAGATGAATGGTTTGGAAGCTAAGATGGATGGCATGGAAGTGGGCATGGAAGCTAAGATGGATGACATGGAAGCTAAGATCGATGAAAAAATGAAAGACAACATGGAAAACATGAAGAAAGATCTAAAAGTAGACATCGAAGGTTTGGAAAAGTTGATACAAGAAATGTTTCCTAATGGTGAAAAGATAGTAGAGGAAACTCATGATGAGAACAAAATAAATGTTAATCGCGATTTCATAAACTCTGCTGTTGGAGGGAAGAACCACCATATTCCAAAAATGGATATGAGGAAGTTTGATGGAAAGGATCCTGTAACATGGATACTACAGATGGAGCAATATTTTGATCTCCATAATGTGCAAAACACACAAAAGGTACGCATTGCAGCTTTACATTTAGAACAAAATACATTTGTATGGTATCGATGGCTTTACTCCCGTAAAAAAATTGTCACTTGGTCAATTTTTACGGAGGAAATGATAGCACATTATGAGGATACAAAGAGAAAAACCTTCTTTAGCCAATTGATAAATCTCAAACAAAAGGGTTTAGTGGGGGAGCACATTGAGGACTTCCAAAAATTGAATATAAGGGTAATTGATATTCTAGAGGAACACATGATTGATCTCTTCATAGGTACTTTAAAGGATAACATCCAACATGAAGTTCGTGTTTTGGAACCTGATTCATTGGAGAAGGCATTCAGGTTGGCAAGAAAAATTGAATGTAAAAATATGGCGACAAGGAAGCCTACCACTCACTTCTATAAAGAAGGAAGTGTTGCTACGCCTAGATTTCCACAACCTACAAGGTTGACACCACAACAATTGGAAGAAAAAAGAGCAAAAGGACTTTGCTACAGTTGTGATAGAAAATACACTAAAGGTCATAAGTGTGCTGAGAAGAAATTATTTTACATAGATTGTGAAGAGGAAGAAGAAAACGAACAAGAAGAGGATATACACCAGAACCAACCCTAGAAGAGGAAGACCATATCGTGTAATGCACTGGCACGAATTACCACTCCTCAAACTCTCAAGATAGAAGGACATATCAAGAAGAAAAAGATAATAGTGTTGATTGATTCAGGTAGCACCCATAATTTTATTCATTGTAAGGTAGCCAAGGAATTAAATTGTTTCCTATACCCAGCACCAGAATGTCAAGTGATGGTTGCAAATGGAGGAACTATAAATTGCTCTGGAAAATGCCATAATATCAAGCTAACCATGGGGGAATATATATTGACTAGTCCAATGCTTGCCATTCCTATGGGAGGTGCCGATGTTGTACTAGGAGTACAATGGTTACAATCTTTGGGGACGGTAGCTTTTAATTTTCAAGAACTTTTCTTGAAATTTTTTTCAGAAGGAAAGGAAGTTGAATTACGGGGTATTGCGGGGAAGCCAGGAAGGATAATAAGCTCTAATGTCATGAAAAGCTTCTAAAGAAAGAACAGCGAGGTGTAATTGCACAATTATGCTCACTAGAAGTTCCAACATCAAAATCATCTATTTCTGCAGATCTCCAACAAGTCTTGGACAATCATTCCAAGGTGTTTGAAACTCCCAAAGGATTCCCACCTATTCGTTATCATGATCGTGCTATTAATTTGATTCCAGGAAGTGTTCCTCCAAACATCAGGCCTTATAGATATCCTTATGTCCAAAAGAGCGAAATTGAACGTATGATTGCAAAAATGTTAGAGGTGGGTATAATTCAACCTAGTCAAAGTTCTTTCTCTGCTCCTGTAGTATTGGTACACAAGAAGGATGGATCATGGTGAATGTGTCCGGATTATAGGGAGCTCAATAAGCTCACCATTAAAGATAAATTTTCCATTCTTGTGATTGATGAATTATTGGATGAATTACATGGAGCAATTTATTTTACCAAGTTGGATCTTCGTTCAGGATATCATCAAATTAGAATGAAGACTGAAGATATTCCAAAAACAACATTTCGGACTCATGAGGGTCATTATGAATTTTTGGTCATGCCCTTTGGCCTTACCAATTCACCTTCTACATTTCAAGGGTTGATGAATGCGCCTCTAAGAACATTATTGAAGAAAGATGCATTTTCATGGATTCCTGAAGCAACTAAGGCCTTTGACAATCTTAAAGAGGCAATGTGCCTAGCACTAGTCTTAGCTACGCCAGACTTCACAAAAACCTTTATTGTGGAATGTGTTGCCTCAAGAAATGGAATTGGTGATGTTTTAATGCAAGAAGGAAGACCCGTTGCTTTTGAAAGTCATCGAATCAAAGGAAATTAATTATAGAAAGCTATTTATGAGAAGGAAATGTTGGCAATACTACATGCACTAAAGAAATGGTGACCTTACCTAATGGGAAGACACTTCAAGGTAAATAATGATCATGATAGTCTTAAACACTTTTTGGAACAAAGACTATCTTCAGAAGAGAAACAAAAATCGGTCACAAAGATGTTGGGTTATGAATTTGAAATCATCTACAAAAAAGGGTAGCTAAATGTTGTTGTAGATGCAGTCTCAAGAAAGGATGAAGAGGTGGAAGCATTGCTTCGTGCCATTTCTATTATCCAACCAGATTGGATAACTGAAGCAAGGGATGAATGGAAGAAGGATGAAGAAGTGTGGACACTCATTCAAAAGTTGCAGCAAGATCCTAGTACATCTGATACATTTAGTTGGAACAATGATTCCTTATGGTACAAAGATCGCTTATATATTTGCAAGAATTCCCAACTAAAACAAAAGATTTTTTTGGAATTGCACACTTCTCCTTTAGGAGGACACTCAGGATTTTTAAAAACTTACCACAGGGTGAAGAAATATTTTTT